>JAPYYW010001778.1:0-33845 GCA_030522545.1 Cremastinae sp. A BG-2022a | reverse complement strand
GAGATTATCTTGAAAACAATTTCCCTTGATGATTTTTGCCTTTACTTTACACGTAAGACGAATGCGCGCGGGCGAAGATACGATCGAACCTCCTTAAACATAAATCCATAAAAATTGAAAATCATTTCGATAACGCGAGAGGTTCACTTTTTTCCAACAAAAAAATAAAAATGAAGTATTGCGTTCATCTTCATTTGAGGTGATTCTTGCATGATACAAATTTAAAGATAAATCCATAAAAATTTGCACAAACGTTCTTTAGCATCACACACGCAATAAAAAGGCTTCATCACGTGAAAATTGAGATATTTTTTGTTGAAATTCATAATCGTGTTAAAGTTGCGATTTTTAATACTAAAATATCTCGATTACCAATAAACGATGAAAGTTATTTGAAACTGTCTATACGGCAAGAACCAGCTCAATAATTAAATGAAAAATTGCATTTATTGTGAAAGTATAAAAGTGAAATGATTATGACAAAACACAGGGTGTTTCTTGGCTGACTCTTTTGATAAGATTAACAAAATAGTTAGTTTCGTAAAGTCTACAAGAAAAAAAAATGTGTAATGTCGTTAACGACCGTTTACGATATACCAAATATAATCTCGTTTTACTCGAGCACTTATTTATCTTTGAAGAGACGTGTGTCGCGAATAAAAATACCACGCGGGCTTTGTCACTAAAAAAAAATGGCAAATAATCATCGCGGAGTGTACTCCCGAGCGTAGTTTTGTTCCAGGAACGAGGGCAGGGTAAAAAAGGGATGAAATCGGATCGCATCATCGAGACTGGACAGGCATGCACCAAAGTTTGAGGCAGAGCCGGATAATACGCGGGGGTGGCGCGAGCCGCTAGCTCGTGCCGCGAAATGTTACCAGGGATGAAATATTGCCGCAGGTGCTCGACCGTAACCCGGAAGCTCGCCGGTTACAAGGTTTTACTTTTATCGCGCGTTAACGTCGACCACGAGTCCAGGGATCGACAGAGACGGATCGCCGCCCATTATACCACGTGTATGAGTGCCCTCTGTATCGCGACGCGCATTTATACCTTCGTACGAACGAACCTGCGTCCCTGCACCCTATTACCGTTTGAGTCACCCTCCCTCTTCCTTCTCTTTCAACGAACCAACTCGATTAGCAGCGTTTTTCCTCCTCTTTTTTTCTTCCTGGCGAAAGAAAAAAAAAATTTCTCATCCATTATTATACGCTTTCAATTATGGCAAAATTTTCTCAAAAATTTTTCTCGTTATTTCTCGTGCTTTTTCCTCCCGCCGTGATGAGGTAAGGATCGTGAAACAAATTTTCGTTTTTATTTACGTACCATAACATCTTTCTACGATCCCTGCTGTAAAATGCGCTCAGGATCGATCGTGCTCTGCTCCCCGCGTGTACGAAACATGAAGTAGTTCTGCGATTTTAACGGATAAAATAACGCAGCCTCTAGGCTCCTTGCTGTATGTATAGGATAAACGAGATGTTGCATTCACGAAGTTAACCGTCGCGCTATTACTTTATTTTATACGAGTCACATAAACGGCAAAATGCGAAACGCGCGAATAATGAGGCTGGGCGAAACGTGTTATGTGTATATGTATAAAAAGCATAGGCTTGCAAGATTCCCGGTGTGTAGTTTTGCGAAACAAACTTCAGAATTCCATTCAGTTCAAATTCGATTACTTGTTCTACGCTCGAAAATAAGAGAAGTATAGTAGATCCGTCAACTTCGAAATTCAATTAAAAGCGATGTTGAACGTTTTTTTTGACGCTCTTTTACGTAGAATTGTGTTCTTAACTTTATTCTGTAGAATTTTTAGACAAAGTTTATCTATAGTTGATTAGAAGCAAAATTCATGTTTAGCAAAATAAATTCCAAAATTCTATCAAGTTCGAATTCGATCATGATTTTCGCTCTAAAAGTGACGTAAGGTAAATATCCCAATAGATTGACAATTTTTGCTATATTATTTTTAATATTTCAATTATTTTTTTATAAATATAATGGTATGGATTATTTTTCCTATACGAAGAAGTGTATTTTTCATAACGTTAATTTATTGGAACATACACTCGCTCAACTTTAGAGACAGGGTCGATTTTCTGTCCAACTATTGGGACATTATACATATTCAAACGTCCAAGTATTTACTTACAAGAAATATTATTTTAAATTAAGACATGAAATGAGAGTTTTGAATTGCTAAAATATCAGACAATTATTTAGATGTGAATTAGAAGCAGATTTATTCATTCGAATATTTTTTAAATAAAGATAAAGTGAGAAAAACCTTAGCTGTTCAACTATTGGGACATTTACCATAATAGAATCATCGACTTTGAATGAAAAGTAATGTTAAACATTTTTTGATGCATAAATATGTCTTTAACTTTATTTTAAAGAATTTTTAAAGATTTTGTCTATTTCTTAAAGATTTGTTTGGAAGCAAAATTTATTTTCAGAGTACTTATAATTTTCTTAGTTTAAAAATTATTTCTGTGCATAGTTTATTTATTTCTACGATGAATAATTGGGTACTTTGCTTCATTTTTTTGAATATAATTATATCATTTGTAATTTTCAAAAGTTCAATTTTATAGTCTCCATTTATCCAAAACCAAAGAGTATATACAGAATAATCACAACAATAAAAATTTTACCATAAAGTGACAACTATACTAATTATTTCTAAACAAAAAATGTTTTTATAGTAAAATATATCCTTTGTTAAAAAACATCACTTTAAAGACGAACCTTTTTCATACATAAAAATATCTATCATACTTGTCTCTCAGTATAGCAAAAAAATATCGTAATTACGAAGTTCGCATAAAAATGTGTTTCCGAACTATGACTACGAGATTTTCCCCGCGTCGATGTATAGCAATCGGTAAACTTATTTACGATGGATATACGGAGAATAAACCACGTACGGGGATGATGGCCGGAGCGCTTTGACGCGAGAGCGCGCGAGAATAACGTTCCGCGCGCGGTGAGAGCGAAATGTCGGGCGCAGGCTCGCTGGAGCACGTCTGCGGGAGGGACACGTCTCAGAAAAGCCTCCGGGACGAATGGAGAGCGCCCGCAGCGAGAAGAGAAATGTATATGCAAAGAGAGAGAGAGAGAGAGAGGACGCGATAGCTCGGACACGTTTCGTCGATATTTTCCAAAAGACGAGGAAAATTCGGTGGACACGGGGCGAGAGACGTATAGGGTCGTCAGTGAAACGGAATATTACTCGAGTAACAGCCGCGAGGTAGCGTACGGGGGCCTGACGACGAGGGGAGGTTTTCGCTCTCGGCAAACAGGAAGAAATGAGGCAAGTGTGGCAAGTATTGGCACTGGGACGAGGGGCGCATCATCCTGAGGATCTTTCCACGCGCCGAGCGTCTTCCGGAGGTTCCTGGAGGTGATGCATTCGACTGCTCCACGGAACGATCCTCGCCGACACGTTTGTATACACATTTATTCATATATACAGATATTTATGTGCACATATATACAATATACATTCATATAGCTCCGGTATTACGTGCGCGCACGAATATTTGTATTTACTCGCTGTAGCACGAAATACGCTCGTCTGGGACACGTGTAGGGTATATTTGCTCTCGCGCAGTATGCTCGCCGGTTTTTCATGCAGTCCGAGAGAAGACGTATGCACGAGAAAGCAACAGAGGTCCTGCCGAGGCGAATTCTCGAGGTTAAAGACATCGCTTTATCTCGGAGCCCCTCGCTGGCAGCCTCTCGCTCTCGCAGCTCCGTCCCCCCGCGTCGCTTCCATCGCCCGGGAAAGAGATTTATATTCTGATTGTAAGAACTTTCGCCAACAAGGGTTTTACGCCACCTTCTTGCCCTCCCCTCGGTGCCCCGGTATACGAGTTTACAAGCGGCGGGCTACATCCCGAACGAGGGTTCGCCCCGAATATAATATGTGTGTAGCGGCCCGGAGCTCATATTTGCACCGTTTTCGGCAAGGATCGCGACTGAACGTGATCATTCGAATAGATAACTGCTCTATATGAAATATTTATGTGTATACAGCTCTCGCTCGGAGTCGGAGTTGGATTATTAAAGTAGAAGTCATACTTCTAGAATTTCTTAACAATTAGCACAAATCTTCTTGTTGATCATGTTGAATGTAGATCATGTTGAAATGTAGGCCAAATTTTATGAAACTTTACCATCCAGTAATCGAGATATTAATTGTTGAAAGTCGTCGCATTTTTTTATCTCTCGCGTAAGAGTCTATGTTAAAAGTGGCTATTTTTTAAAATAAATATCTCGATAACCATATGGTGGAAACCTCTTTAAATGTTGCATACCTGTTAATATGATATCAAAGAAGATCAGTAGAAATTTTGAAAAAATTCTGTCTCAAAAAATTTCAAGTGGTGATTTTGCATTTAGTTGACACGAGTAGCCAAACTTTTGAATAGACTGTCACGCGACTACTATACCTTAACTGATGTTCTCTCTATGCTCATCGTTCTGGATTAATAATTGATGTGGTCACACAAACGGGGCGCGTCTATTCTCCCCTTTCAATTATTCAGACACGGATTTTCCTCCATCAATCTGCAAGGAGTGGTCATCCGTAGCTCCCGGCTATCGGTGCAAGATAAATGACTTTTGAAGCGGTTGAGAAGCAAAAACAAAAGAGAAAATTATACCAATGGTCCCTGTATAAAACATTGACAGTTCCATTAAATAACTTCCGGGACCCTTTTCTTTTCGAGAGGAAAAACGGAGTTTAGAAAAAAGTTTTTATTCAATTTCCATCATCTCCTCCTTCGTTCTATTGAAATTTTACTGTGCTCGAAACAACCTGGAAAATTTTTTAATTCTTGAATGATGACTTTCAGAGTCCTGGTCACATTCCTTTGAATCGTCTTAACATCTTTGAAACGTTTTCCCTTCGTTTCAATTTTTTATTTAGGGAATTAAAAAAGTATCTGGCAGACCTATAGACTTGGTGAGTAGGACGGGTTTTGAATCGTGGTGTCTGACTTTTGAGTCAAAAATTTTGTGTCAAGTACCAAGGAATAGAGACTGGTGTAATGTCGTGCAAAAGAAACCAGTCACTATAGTAGGGTAAATTTTTTTTAGAATGCTGCGTTCAATGTTTGGCTTGGAGATACAAATTCGTTATGGATAATTCCGCGAGTCGAGTTCAAAGGGCAACTTTCGTGAATCGTTTTCCAGCGACTATTGGCCGTTCTAGAACAGCGCATACCACTCGAAAATCCTGCTTTGGTTAAAACAATCATCATCGACCTCGATTTTCAACAATTCGAATATTTCGGAATCTATTTTTTCTAATTTAAATCAAAATTTGATTGAGGCACGTAAAATTTATATCATTATAACTTTTAAATAACATGCTTTCAAATAATTTTCAAACGTGGTATCGTTTAAACAATTTAATAATTTGTAACTGTATTATAATTAGAACCGCTTGATCAATAATTTCAATTTTGCCTCAACAACTATTTCGAATCAATAAATTCCATTTTTCAAATCACACTTTTTACTTGATGTTACAAAAGTGATTGATTCATTCTGTCAAAATTTGAATAAAAATTTGATTGAGGCACCTCACTCCATCACAAAAATAGTGATACAGTGACCAAAAGCACATCCATCAATGAAGTTACAGTCCTGAAATTTAAACTATGACTACCTGAGGAATGATATTATATGGTAGCACTGTTAGATACTATAGATAAGTTGTAGATTTTATGTAAAATTAATTCCGGAACTTTTAGAAAGAATTCCACGTGTATCCCCGAAATATTTACACTTTCCTTCATCACCGATGCTTCCTTTTTATTTTATCATCTCTCACAGAGGCGGGAATGTGCCTCCGCGCCCGTCTGTGACTGATTGGATAAACGTTTCCTCGGTTCCGCACGTTTGCCGTCTCAATTATTCAGAAGGATTTGTTCCTTCCTACGAGCTCTCTTTCTCCTTTTTTTCAGACACTTTTCCCTCCCCTGGCCCCAGATTCTCTCCGTCACCTTGCACTCTCATCCAGCCAATTTACTATTCGGCGAACGTACGAGCCCGTCAGTCATGCGTTTCGGCCTCCCCCCCCCCAGCGTCGTTCCTCCGAAGGGATCTCGGGAGATTTGCGAAACGGGAGAAAGTGCGGAAAATCGGGGACACGATAATGGAGATCGGGGGCGGAAAGGGGGCGCGGCTCGCCCGCGCGAGAGTGCCGGATGAGCGAAGACTCGCGGGCGCCTTGGAGCTCTTCTCTGGATATGGATATAAACACGTCTACGACGCTACGAGCCTTCCGAGATGAGAATGGAGAATACTACCGTTGTCTCGAACACGGGCGCGTCTCGGCGTCCTCGATTCGCGGTTGTTGCCGCCGCTCGTCCCCTCACCTCCCCGGGATAAGGACACGTTGCGCCCACCGGTCGTTTCTCGGACGGCGAATCGAGCCAGAAAGCTCGAGCCACTCGTCGTCGTTACCTCCGGGAACATTAGTGTCCACCAAACTCCGGGTAAGGTGCGAGAATCCTCTCGGAGTCGAGGCAACAGGATTACACCGGCCCGTTATTATATCGAGAAGGATCGGGACGGACGACGTGAACCTCTTCACCTCTCCCTTCCACGGCCAACACGTTATATGTACACGGCTCCGTGAATCCCTTCTTCTCACTCGTTACTTCTCATTTGCCCGATTTTCACTTTGTTTTTTAAATAGAAATTAAGGGAGTATACTCTCGAAAGTTTCGCCGTACATGTGTTGAATAAATATAAAAACATCGCTTGATATTTCTCGAGACAGAATGTGTCTTTAAATATTACACAAATTTTCTTTAGCATCTTGTTGAAATATACAAAAAATTATTTTTACGTTTTTTTTTAATTCAGTTAATTCATTCGAAAGTTTAGACTTTATTTGTAACGCCATGTTGAAATGTTTTTGAAAAATGTAAAGAAGCTTTACAATGTACGCAGTAATCGAAATATTGTTTTTTAAAAATTTGCAACTTTTAATGTGATTTATAATGGGGAGATTTAAAATAGTATCAATAGTAAAATAAGCTTTATAAAATTTTACACACGTTTCTTACGACATTAAAGATTATCTGTGCAAATTTTTAGAACCTGAAAAAATAGTCTATAGCAAAAATGAGTTTTGCATGATACATTCGTAAAATTTATATCATTATAACTTTTAAATAATATGCTTTCAAATAATTTTCAAATGTGATTTTGTTTAAATAATTGAAAATAACAAAATTATTAAAAAGTTTTATAATTTGTAACTGTGTATTATAATTATAACCGCTTGATCAATCATTTCAATTTTGCCTCAACAACTATTTCGAATCAATAAATTCCATTTTTCAAATCACACTTTTCACCTGCTGTAATAAAAGTGATTGATTCATTCTGTCTCTATGCAATACAATTTCTTCAAATATTTTCTTACATTCTTTAAATTTACATACAATCGCTACGTAAATGTCCAAAGTTTCATTTCTTTAAATAATTTTTTTTTTAATCATTACTAATTCTTCATACCTTGAGTCAATTATAGTTATACTTTTTAAAGTGATTGATTCATTCTGTCTCTATGCAATACAATTTCTTCAAATATTTTCTTACATTCTTTAAATTTACATACAATCGCTACGAAAATGTCCAAAGTTTCATTTCTTTAAATAATTTTTTTTTTATCGTTACTAATTCTTCATACCTCGAGTCAATTATAGTTATACTTTTTAATGTAGTCACAACTACATTAACGACATAAAAAATATTATAAACTTTGATTTTCAGCAAGTCAATCTAGTTCTGAGCCATAATAGCAATTAATTTCGAAAAAGCTCGATTTTTCGTGGATCGAAAGTGTTCGAGTTTGTTATAACGACTGTACGTTCTGCGAACGACGATGGAAATTTTGGAAAACCTTTTCCCGGATTGTTTGATAAATCCAGGAACGTGTGGTTTACCACCTGGGTGACTGCAGCAGCGGAAAATGGTAGATAAAAACGTGGGGGAAAAAAAGCCCGAAAATTCGTGAAAGCGGCGATGATCGCGCGCTTATATCAACACACCGCGTTACCGTTTCTCTCGGTTTATATACGTTCCATAATACAGGAACGAACGTACGTTTGCTCTTCCCCCGGCACTCTTTTAATTAAACTCGAACAATGGCATTGTTGTCATCCGCCCGCCCGCCCGCCCGTCGCTCTCGACAGTTTCCGGTTGCAACCTGCTAAAACGTAAAAAAAAAAGGAAAGAGGAAAAAGAAAGGGGGAGGGGATCTCGGCGGGTATATATACGCGAATTTGATATAAAACGAGCGACGCTCTTTGTGTAGCCCGGCGTCACAAAACGCGCGAGCCGGCTGGCCGGCGTCGCCGAGTCCTTCGCTTTGTTTCGCGCTCGCCTCTCCGTCGACGAGAGTCTTTGGGCGTCGCGAACCTTTGGCTCGTGCCCGACGAGCAGGAAGCCGACGAGCCCATCACCGCGAGAAATTATGAGACGAATGCCGAGGGGTGATGAAAGTACGTCTGCCGAAAGCTTCCCGATCAAGACTCCCCTTTTCTTCCAACCGACTTGCATTATTCTCCACAACGAGTTGAGAAAAACTTTCGATGATTACTATTTTTTATATTTTATATATCATATATATGTATATATGTATATTTATTCATGTGTATATATATTTTTATAGAATATTTTTTGGTTTTTAAATAAAATCCTATAGCAGCACGAAGAATGTTCTGACGACCATTTTTATACTTTGTCACATTTTTTCACGTTTCGCAATTTGCGACGCGTACGTAATAATGCATTCGAAGTCTTCTCGCTGTCTCGGAATGGGAAATGTCTTGGAATGTTTTGTCCTTTATTTCTGAAATTTTTCATTATTCGCTTCTTGATGGTTTCTCGTGGCTTCTTTAAAACAAGAAAATTGGATAAACCGTGCCCGAACGGTTGTATCGTGACTGTAAAAAGTAATCTTTGAATAGATGAGATTTCATTATTCTTCTTTTAAAATTTTGAGAGAGTCAACCTTTTAAAATCTCTGAAAAAGTTAGTACTGAAAATAAGGGCAAGTTTCGAGAAATAATTGGGGAATTTTACCGTTCACGTGAAACGATAAAGCACCGAGAAATTATTATCGTGTCGGTGCGGATGGATCGAAGAGACAAGAAAGTTGCATGGAAGCTATCAAACGTCTGACGCGAAACGAGAGTTTTACGGTCGTAAACGGGACGAACGATCAAACAACTACGATATACTCGATATTTTAACTGTTTGTTTCACCGATTTCCTGTACACGGTTTTCACAAAAGAAATCGTCACGGATCATTACGAGATCAGGGCTATTGATGAATGATATTTTATAGCTCGTCGGTTAAAACAATTTGACCGATAGAATTGAGTTTTCCAATCACGTGACTCCAACTCAATTGCTCTCCTAATTTTTCTTTTTTACCTTTTTATCCCTTTCATTAAAAGCTAGTCGGTAGAGTCAAGTTCAAAATTGTGTTTTCACGAAAAGTCTTGAAAATATTAACATGTCTCAAGTTTGTATTGTTAAAAAAAAGAAATTGTGAAAAAAATTATGAGAATCATGAAATTACACGAGCAATATGACACTGCAGGAATTAATTTTTATAAAAAATAAAAAATAAAACATTCAACTAATATTACATCTTTATATCTAAATGATCAAAATTGTTATTTTTTTCTCAAATATTTCTATATAGTTTTTAAAAATAAAATTGTAAGAACCAAATCAAAATTAGCATGAACAATAAGAAATTGTTAAATAAGGAATTTTTTAATTTTAAACATTTTTATTTTATTGTTAGAACAGTAAATCTCTTTAAAAATTGCTTAGCATATGTTCACTTCTACATTTACGTAATTTTCCTATATAAGAAACGTGTAATTTCGCGACATATAAACACGACGACTATTTTAAAATTAAACGAAAAAAAAAACTTTCTCACTGACCCTCGCGAATAAAATAACGGAAGCAGTGTTATATTCATATTTGTGAAATTTCATTCAAGGAACAGAGATACTTCACCCCGGGGCCATAAACACAATCTTCGGGCTGAAAAAGTAACGATTGATCGAGGAGAAATATATATATATATGAGAGCGATCGTCAAAAAGAAAGAGAGAGAGAGAGAGAGCGGAGATACGAGAATCAATATTTACTCTTCCGCAGACAATATCCCGGGGGTCCGGGATAAGCGAGCCTGAGAAATAAATTTCTATTACTTGAGCGGTAGTGCATCGGAGTTTGATTCTCGACGCGCGGTGTGTAATGGAAGGCTCTCGTTGCGCGGGATCGCGCTACGAAAAGCGAAGTCTGAATACGCCCATGGGGAAAGCGGGGAGATGGAAGACGGTAGTTGGACGTCGGGAGAGGAGCTCGCGCATGAAACGCCGAGTGGGAAAGTGATTCTGGCCATAACAGCTGCTTCGCCGCCTTCGCGTGTGCGGTCCCGCGTGAGAGCTTTCAGCTAACTGGAAACTCTGGGCGCTGATGGTGTGTATAATCTCGCATCACGTATATCCCTTCCCCCACCCCCTCCTCCCTCCTTCTGCTTTTCACCCCTCAGTGTAGCTTGCTGCTTCTTCGTCTTCTTCTTCTTCTTCTTCTTCTGCTCACCCACCCCCCATTCGCCGGCGACGTATGCGTAAACCGAGAGCTCCCAGGAGCGTGTGCGGTCCCCGACTTCGAGACTTTCCGTCGAAATCATATCCTTTCGACTGTATTTCGACGAAACACGCTCGCCGCTTATCGTATACGGCCCCCGCGGACGAATTTCCTCCCGAGATTTTCTTGACTCTCGCCGTGTACGCGTATCTGCGATAAAGTTTACGCTCTCCCGACCCTATGCTCTCCCTCTGTTTCGAGTTGTAGTCCCAGTAAAACTGTAGCTCAAATATCGCCATTTTTTTTTGTAAAAATCGCGCTCGCATTTTTCCTCTCGACAGTGTAGTTTCTGTATGTGTTAAATGTATTTATAAAGGGTGCTTTAACTGTTCATTGATACTGTAACTAAAAAAAATTTACAAATTTAAAGAGATTTTTATTTATAATTTTTGACAATAATATCTAATGTCAAAACTGTTCAAAATGTCTGAAAAAAATTGCGAATTAAAAAAACTCTTTTCTTATTTTATATTTCAAACGATAAAATTTTATATTATAGCTAACAGGGAAAAAAATGATAAATTTTAAGAGTCAGATATTTGACTTTTGTCAAATTTATGACAAAAAGTCTAATAAATATCATCAATTTATCATGAAAAATTTACTTTCGCCAGAGACAGAATGTATTTCTCGTTCACCTCAAAGATTTTTATAAATCAGTTCAAAAGTCTATGAACTGTAAACTAAGAGTAAAATTAACTTTTTCGTTCGCTCAGATTCTAAAATCATTAATCATAAATAAATTGAATATCCTCATTTCAATTCATTTCGAGATCCACGAAATTGCGTATTGAAAGCTATATATGTAATCACTGTTATTGAATAACCAAGTAATGGATAAATTTTGGTAAAAAGTCTTGAATGATGAAAAGTGTATAGAGATATACTGAGGAAGCATATAGTCACTTAAGGGTGATTCTCACGTTCGTTCGGTCGGATTTAACCGGGCGAGGAGGCGATGCTCGACGGAGGAGGCGCGCATTTCTCGCTTAACCGGAACACACACGTATACATCAAAAAGGGAGAAGGGCGCTCGTACACAGGGATATAGGCTCGCTCTGCTCTGTTTCCCTCAATCTCATTTTCACTTTCCGTGTGTAACTCGCTGGGGAATTCGTGAATCTCAATTCTCGGCGGGTGGAGATCGAATGCGAGGGGTCGAGAGGATCGCGTCGCGCGATGTTTCAGCGACGCGACAAAGGGAGAAAGTGTGGGAGATAGAGAGAAAACCGCGGCGGGTAATACCAAGTTGAAGTACTCACGGTACACAAAGCGAGGCTTTCCGAAGTGTGGAAGCACTTCGCTATCTGTTACGAGCACTATATTGCCGCGTCTGTAGCATGACTATTGTACGATGTTGAAGTGTTGGAAAGAGCCGACTGGCGAGACCTCATCGTATACTCTCTCCTCGCGAACTCTGATGCCGGAAGAGGTCTCGCGAGGGCTGTACGCTCCCCGGGTCACCTGAATCTTCCACGCGCTCGGCTCTTCCCCCGTCCCCCCGTCCCGCGCCGGCTACTCGATCTGCATTCTAATATCGCCAAAGGAAAATCACGGCCGCTCGTCAATCGCTCGGAAAACCGTAAACGATCTTTTTTCCATCCCCGAACGGTTCTTGAATGATTTGCTCGGAAAATTTTATTCTGACGCTCCCGAGAGAGCGTCGCATTTAAATTCTGTAAATTTCTCACTCGTTCATACTCGTTTCTTCATTTTTTAATCATAAAAATGTATTCCGCGATATGCACGAACGTGTATATTTACATATTTTTTGTAGCAAACTGTCACTAAAAATGTTTCGTAATGTGTTTTAAAATGTATGTTCAAATATTCTTTGAAATGTAATTATTGTTTCAATAATATCATAGAGACATAGAGTATCTATTATGAATTGAGAATAAAAATTTGTTGAAAACTTGAATTATTTTTTTCAATATAGACAATATAAAATATAATTTTTATGATGTATAAAAAATTTTTTATTTTTAATACCAATAATATTTGTTATTTTATTCGAACAACATACTTTATTATTTGTAGTAAATAAAATAATTCGAAATAATTCAGCAAATTTTTATCCTCAGTGTATTATTGATTCCTACTTTTTTAATTGCATATACTTAATGAAAAACTCTACATTCATTTCACGTTCAAATTATTACTTGACATCTTGGCGATCCAAAATTTATTTTACGGAGGTTTTCAATATTGTATATATAAATATTAATAAATAAGTACTAAAATATTTAAATAAGTAGATTCCCCAGTAATTGAACAGCAAAACTGACTTTGTTCCCAATATTGAATAAGCTTATTCTAATATATTCGAATGCTACGAAAAATAAATCCACTTTCATGGAAAGGAATAATGCATCTTTACCATCATAAATTTTTCTTCAATCAGAGCCTGAAAAAGTTGTAAAAAAATCTCGTAAAAGCATTTGTCTCTAAATTACATCTATATATATCCTTCAACTGACTTAACTGTTCATTTATTCTGATGACACTTAAAAAAATCAAATTAGAGTAACTTAAGACTATTTCTACATTTCTGCAGATATATTTAAACTATTTTCAGATAATTTGTAATACATTTTATTTTAATGACAAATTTGAGATTATATACTAAATCAAATTTGTTTGATCCAACAAAATATTTGTTCCGAAACGTACAACGTACAATTCTTGGTTGATTTAATTATTTTAATTATTCCAAATAAATTTAAGTGTTGCTATTGTGTTAAGTTAAATATTTGTTGAATGAAATATATTCCAATTGAATCTCTTATCAGTGTACAGAACGTTTATTTTATTTTTTGAAAAACAGGTCAAAAATGAGAAGGATCAAGAAGATTAAAATGTTACTGATAGTTAGCCAAAGACAATTGAAAAAAGAAGAAGAAGAATAAGAAGAATAAAGAGGGCGGAATAAAGGGTGTCCGAGAGAGATGAAAAAAGGCAAAGACCGGTGGATTTGTCGCCGGTGAACGGGGCTGTTATATACGACAGCATTTTTCTCATAAAAAAATGATCGATCGGGGCGGAGGATGTAAGGCAGCATCAGGAGCTATTCTGTGATAGATATGACGTATATTCGGTGCGCCACGTTTACATGTCCAGGCAGCAGCTCGCACACGTATATATAGATAAACGTGAGAAGGAAGATGTATGAGAGATAATCCTGACACGATCGTAGAGGGTTTCTTAGTCACCGACGAGATGAGAAAGAGCTCCCGCCTCGAGGGATATTATTGACGGAGTATAGATTTTTTTCTACCTTCCTCCACATTTGCAGGAGAGGGAGGGGGCTAGGAAATATCGTAGAAAGGAAGAAAAATCTAAGAGCGAGGGCGGGCGAGAGGTATGTCCTGTTCTCTATATTAAAAGAGCCTAAGCTCCCCGGCTCAAGGGAGCTTCGATCTTTACCGAAAGTTCAACACGTCTTTTTCCATGTACATATATATATATATATGTATATACGTATATATAAGTACGTACACGCATCCCGACCCTGCCAGATTCTAGAACGTCGGCGAGTCTTCCACAGACGTACATAAGCCACGTATCCGGAGCTGGATGTTGTATATAGCGGTGGCGCATTTTTTTTTATCGTCGGATCTCTAAAATGTGCGGGAAAGCTTGGAAAGTCTTCAGAGTCCGGTCGTCTCCCCATAACGCAAACGGTAAAAATCTTCTGCTTCGATTCTCATCAAACTTCGGGCATCCACGGTGAACGGAGTTAAATTACGATAGCCGAACTGTTCGGCTCGCTTTTCACCACCCCGAATTTCCCGATGTATTCTTTTCACTTGATTTGCAATCCTTATGTAAATTACACTTTGACAAAGATTTGTGAGTAGAATAAGTGAAAATATATTTCATCTTGGAATACTTGGATTATTGTGCAGTTTGCTTAAAAAATATTCTCAGAATGTTATTCTGTCCAAAATCGAAAATGAGCATTTCGAAAAAGCTGAGTGAACATTTTACGATGATTAAAAAGAACATTGCCATTGAGAAATAATTTTTATTAAATTGCTCGTCGTCTAATGGAAAATTAATTGTTTACACGATTTTAAAAATAACTGTGTGACAAAATACAAAAAAAAAACATTAAAAGCTTTGTCAGCTTTTGAACATAAAACACACAAAAATTAAATGAAAATATTTTATTTAAAAAATCTGCTCAAAGATCATGTTACTAAAATTTCTAAATTTTATATATGAATTATAAAAGATAAGCTTACATGTTTCTTGGTTATTGTAGTTAAAGCTTGTCTTCTCGTAATTTTAACATTCTCTGCACTTAGATATGATATTGCCCACTAAAAAACCTTTTTAACAAAGATTTTCTTTTTATATCAAACTCTTTTCAGCCTGTAATAGCTAAAGTAAAGCAGCAGGATATTTCAAAGACCTGTAAAGTCTAAAATAGGCGCTGATAAAGTGACTCGCGTTTACGTGGGAAATGTTAAATACATAAGACCATATCGTGTCTTTTAATGCAGGCAACTAAGGTAAACGTCCATATAACTGGACAATTTTTGCTATAATATTTTTAATATTTGAATAATTTTTTTCTCAATAAAATCACATGGATTTTATTTTCCATAACGTTAATTTATTGGAACAAACTCGCTCAACCTTATATAGAGACAGGGTCGATTTTCTGTCCAACTATTGTGACATTCTACATATTTAAACGTTAGTAATATTTATTTACTATAAATATAATCTAAAATTAACACATAAAATGAACTTTGGATCGCTAAAATATCAGAAAATAGTCAATATATGAATTTGATGCAGAGATTTTATTGTTTGAATACTTTTTAAACAAAGATAAAGTGTGATAAGCTTTAGCTGTCCAACTATTGGGACATTTACCTTATCTACTTTTCGCGATAACTCATTACGTGAAAAATAATGAAACAATGTTCTTATTTCTCTTATACGATAACCAGATGCTATCAAATTAGCACTAATAGAATTCCAAGAATGTATCTACACACAGGAATGATTGCATGCTCTCGCTCGGGGTTAATATTTGTTGTGTCAAGAGATATAATATATCCAAAAGAGTGACGAAGAGCCAAATTGAGTGCAGGAGAATTTACGGGACCTTGGCTCTCTCGCGTGTTCATCGCTCTGAGGTAACAACCGCGGATGCATTAAAGTAATAATGGCCGTGCAGAGGTTATTTCGTTCTACATTCGTAACGTGTTTATGTGGGAGCTTGCACATTCACGAGTCGCATCCTTCTCTCGATCTTCCTATCTCATATGACCAGCCGCAAATGCGTTCACGAGCTGCCTCGAGCTCGCATTCCCATCTCCGAAACTTCCGGACGAGCCCAGTTTAATAAACGCATACATGCATACCTACGGGTTACTCTCGGCTGTTTCTCTCTCTCTCCCTCCCTAATACCGGAATCATAAGAGAACTCGCTATTGCATTCTCCCCCGAGTCGTTATACACATATTCCCGTATTATCAACACTTATTTTCGTACACAAGAAAATTTACAGAACGAGCAGACTATTTCTTGCTCGATATTAAACAATTTTTATCCTCCGCGCACCATTTTCTTCTTTTTTTTCCCCATCGCGTGTATACGTATAAAGGTTAATGAATTCAAGAGTGTTGAACGAAAGTATATCCAATTATCAAACTCGCAATGCTTTCCATTTGTTGGCTCTTTTAATTAACAGTTTGCAAATAAGACACGAATTTGACGTCGAAAATATTTTCCGAATTTTTCTTGTTAATCGAAGACGGTTGCATTTATTCTCGTAATTTAATTACGCGTATATATAGCTTTTTTCATCACAATACGTCTGTACAGAGCTTAAGGTAGTTCTACATAGGTACAGTCAAATCAAAGGTTTTTATTTCAATTCATCTCTATACCATGTGGTTTTTGAGCTTAAGTCAATTAAGAAAAGTTGTTGTTAATTGATTCAAGAACAACATATTTAAAATTCAAGGTTATCCAAGGTGATCTGTACTTGCTATGTATGTATGAAAATTTAAAAAAATCATAATCTTAGGATTTTTCTAAAAAACTTGAGGAAGCTTCTTTAAAGTACAATAGAGAGCTATGCTAAATTTTAAAAAGGTTCACCATCTAGTTTTCAAGATTGAAAATCGCAATATTTAACACAGGCTTTTATGGGAGAGCACTGAAAATTGAAATTTTTAACAATAAATATCTCAATTTTTACGTGGTGAAACCTCTTTGAATTCGGTACGCATGTGCGTAACATATCAAAGATCAATTGTAACAATTTTCAACATAATCCTATAATCTTCAAACATAATTCAAAAGTTTCGTAGCTCTTATTATTTTACAAAATTTTACTCATAATTAACACCCATACATTAAATAGTATGCATATATAACAATTTATGTTGATATCAATGGAAAACTTTCATGTTTCAATAAAATTAGCTTATTTTAATAAGTATAATTATATGACTATAATAATTATGATAGAGAGAGCTTTCAGGTTAATCGTGAACGTAACAATTTATAAAATTAACTCGATTCACCAAAATGGAGGAAAAAATATTCTTCGTCATTCAATACTTTTTTATTTACTTGAAAATCAGATAAAATCGGAGTAAAACAATTTTCTGAATATTAATATTAAATACTCCAAATATCATTCAAATATGCTCTGAAGAATTTTCTAACGTTCATTTTCCCATCGTCTTCATAAAAAAAAATACAAGAACATACATTTTTTTAAATAAAAAAGATCCTGAAGACGTGAATTCGATTGAAATGATAACGCATCGAATTATCAATTTTCACTAATTGCATCGTAGTCAAAATACATATGAGAATCAATCGACGCAGTTGACAAGTGCATGTACATCGCATGAGAGACTCGTCATCGAGTAAACTTGGCTCGAGTGCAATATCGCGTGCGCCCGAACATTAAACACATATTGACGCAAAATCAAGTAACTTCTCGCTTATTAGTGACAATTTAAAATCGCTTCTAAGCAAAGAAATATATGTACGATCAAGTTGACACACATATATTTGCAATGGTGGCATAGGCTCAAACACGCTCCAGCTCAATTCATTAGCTTGTCCACCGAGTCGGATAACGAGGTATAATTATTATCGAATATGTAAATATATAGACAAAGCGCATCGACTATGTTCAATAACCCGTGAAAAAGTAACAAAGTGCAATATGCTCTCGCGTGCGCTAATTTTGGACGAGAGTGACTCCATAATATACTTTATTGTCGAAAACTCCTATTTTTACTCGTCCCCTCAACCCCACCCGAGTTAAACAAACGATCTCGCATTTTCGGTGAAATTCTACATTACTACAGTAAAACGGCAAAGTGAAATTTTCGATAATAGCGCGTATAATCTTCCCTCGTAATATCAATATTCAAAATCTATTCGTTGAAGTCGAGAGAATGCGCGAGGCGCGCGGGAGTACAAAAAAAAGGATTGGGGGGGAATAAATGGATTGCTCGGAGTGGAACGCGGGCGTGCACGGAACATGACAGAAATAGCAAAACAAAGAGCATCGGCGTGGAAATCGAATCAGCGAGATGACGAAGAGGCAGGGAGGGAAGAGATAGAGATAAAGAGAATAAACAGAGAGAGAGAGAGAGAAAGAAGAGTGTTAATTCCAGGCTGGCCACAAACCGTGTGTGAGGTGCGATTATCAATTCATATTGATGTCGCAGTCGACGATAATTACTATTGAAATGCCTAATTATTGTTTGCGCACAGGAATAACGCGGCGAAAGGGATTTTGCAGAATCGCCGCGTACATATAATTTGACGCTGGTTAAGCCTTAGCGGAAAGCAACAGAAGTACCCCCGTCTATGATTCTCGTTAAATACAATTTCCAACGTCGATTCACCGTGTACGTGTGAAATCGCGAAAATACGGGCACAGGGCCGATACTAATGTGGTAATCCACGCGCACACGCGTCCCAATATGCGCCACGGGAAGCGTATAAAAGCAGCTGGAATGTTTCGAGTATTAATGCGATACAGAATTGTATTCGAGAGGTGGATTATACTGACGTGGTTGCCAGAAGGGGAAGGGACTCATCGAGCCCTTCTCCAAAATACCGGACTGCGAAGTACACAAGCGTTATTCAACGAGTCGCCAACTGCGTACTTTCATTCGTATATACGTGTGCGTATATGGAACGTCACGTTCGACGCGATATCTACGAGATGCTTTTCGTACAGGGCGCTTCAAATTAAATCTCGCGTTCTTCGCTTTTTTTTCATAAATATATGTATACACGGCTGAAAACGAAATTTGGTTGAACCGAAAAAAAAATTTTTTTTCCGATACGTTCAACGATATTTATTTTGCAGATTGAACTAAATTCTTGGTTGATTTAACTAATTATTTCAATAAATAGATAAATGGTGTTTCAACGAAATACTTTAAATTAAATATTTTCCAACTAAATCCATTTTCAGTGACTTATTTTAAAAATTTTTTAGTATTTTGGTGTTTCTGTACCAATAAAATTGAAAAATGATTGAGATAAAACTCATAGAAAAATTCATAGAAAAATAAATTGTTAAAATTACCAAATTTTGATTGATTGTAATTTAATTATTTCAACCTTTTATCTTGTCTGATTAAATTGAAGTTGATTTATTTCAATTCTAATACGAGGCACGATCAAACAAAATGTTTTTGGTCATATCAACAAAATTTTGTTCTCAGTCTACTTTTTTCCCAAACAAAGAGGTATACAATTATTCATCGCATTCAACCATTGGATTATGATGTTCAACTTTTACGTCATCTGTATATTAAAACATATTTAGGTATTTATTTACTAATAGTATTATGTAAAACTAAAACATAAAATGAACGAGTTCTATAGATTCCTAAAATATCAGCCAGTAATGTAGACGTAAATCTAAATCAGTTTTTTATGTAAAACTACTTTAAGAATTAAAATAAAATGCTAAAAATCGTAATAGATGTTCAACTATAGGAAGGTTTAGGATCCCATATAGTTACCAAGTCTATTTGAATCATTCTGTTATTCGTGAAGAGCTGTAAATGGATGTGCTGCAGAGAGGATGTGCCTGTGATCGTGGCGAATCAGGGATATTCTCGGGTTGGACAAAAGTGAGAGAGCGACGGCCAAGTTTCGTGTCGATTGTTCATGGATGGAACGAGGATTCTCGCCCAACCGGTAAGCCTCTTTTCCCATGCGAGCTTCGAAGTGTATTCCATGGTTCAGGCTCTTTGTTCCTATCATTAATACTCGCAGGTGTTCTGCATTACCACGGCTCATTATAGTAATCAGAGTGCAAACCGGGAATACACGCGCTTTCATAATTGATCGATGATTGGCATCAGACTCCATATTGTACGAAAGGCTCCCAAAGACGGACAAGCGTGGACTGCGGAATGCGCAATAATCGAGGATATCATTGGGTGTTTGTAAGAAGATTGAAATGGTATTAATTCTGAGCTAACCACCGGATTAATCCTATTTAATCTCGCTGTGTACGTTTGATTTGACCGAATGTTATGGACCCATGCAGTGTACTGATCTCTTGCATTATCCATAGGATTAGCGCGAAACTGTCGTTTCTTCTTCATAATAGATATTTGGCAATCCAAATTGGCGTGAGAAATTCCCCTCCGACGAATTTCATTTAGTTTTCCCATAAATTCAGACTTTCTCCAAAGGGTAACTTTTGAGGATTATAATTGGCCAGACAATCCCTCCAAACAGCATATTCTTGTCGTTAAATTCGTAAAATTCAGACACTGCCTTTTATGCCAAAAAGGTGCTAAATTTGTTGTATCTCAATTTTTGACTATCGATTGGCAACGTGACCATATTTTATCAACAATTTTAATGCTTTTTATTGTTTGAACAATTGAATAAGAAAAGTGTTGTAGTAAAACATTTTAAAATTATACTGCCTATAAAAAATGATTAGCTCTTAAGAGTGTATTTAAAATATTTACGTAAATCGAATTTTCCATAATAAGAAGCAAAATGGTAATTCTCAGAAACTGTAGAACTTTAGATAACTCTTGAACCACTCAATAAAACGATTTCAAATTTCGCAGGAATTATTTTCATATACTCATCGGAACAAAAATATCAAATGTTTTATCAAATTCTCGTATTTTAAAAAATATATCTCATCCATCCTCAAGTTAACGGTGAAACAAGACCATATATTCTTCGTATTTATTTCTCTCTCGTCAGCTATATATATAGCTAAAGTGTTTCTTGACAATAATTGTTTGAAAACGCAGTATATCTTCGTATAAACCTTCATCTCGAGAACCTCTATCGCAATCCGAAAGGAAAAAAAAAAGATCACCCTGTTGAACGTAGATTTTTGTGTGTATGCGGCTGTATACACGGATATAAAAGAGGGTATATTAAACGCGGAGAGTCGATTAGTCACTCTCGACCCACATCGCACAGCTCGAACTTTCTCCCGCTTTCGTTCCTTCGCAAGGGGATGAAAATAGAGCGAGACGGAGCTTGTTTTGCCGCTTGCGTCTTTTTGCCATGTTAGCTCCGTTCTCAAATCCATTTTCTTCTTATACCGTATACTTTGGTTCTCTTCCTTTTTGTTAAAATATTCTCTCTCCTTTTTGTTCGGCAAGGGTCTTTCCGAACTCTCGATCACACTTGTTCGCTTCTGCCGCCCCCCCTCTTTTTTCATTCGCAATGTCACAGTCAGTGCGCGCCCGAACAACGGTGTAATTAGTTATAAAAAATATGCCACCCTGGCTTCTCGCTGTGAATTCTCCCTCGACCTCTCTCCCTCTCCCTTTCCTTCAACATTTCTTCTCGCTCTCAACTTTCGTTCCTCATTTTTTCACTCCATGCATATTTATAAAGAGGAATTCGCTAAGCGATTCTCACATCGTTCTAATTCTTCGAAAGATTGATGACTCAATTCAAAGTCCAGAGAAAGAGTTGAAATACAGAAATAAGCTTGCACTCTGCGATATAAAAAATAATACAAAGTTTCGAGAAAAAAAAAATCTTTACTTTTCTTCATATTTAAACTTTGACCAGAGTTTTTTAAAGGTTGCTATAAAAGAAATCCTGAAGGAATTTTCTATACTCTTATGTCAGGTTGCAAACACGAAGAAAAAAGTTTTTCATGGATTATTCAATTGTCATTTTAATTCACAAAATTTTCAAAATAAATTTATTTAAAGAAAATTTCGATGATGCAATAAATTTATATTTCATATTCAATAAATTTATTTAAAAAAGGTAACAACTTTATAACTAATCATCGCTATGAATGTTGAAGAGAAAATGTAAAACCGGAGATTTCTTCGCTCGATAATTACTGACTAGTCATTGCTCGTTCCAATGGTATAGCGAGAAAAAAAAATTCAAACAGAAATTGCACACACGAACCTACTTTAAGCTTATTACAAATTAATCTATAGCATAGATTTTAAACATATACATGATAAATATCGTCATCATTATTTTCGTTAAAATAACTTATCAGTTACGAAATAAAAATTTTTTTTATCTCCCATATAACAGCGCATATTAAAATAAGTTTTAAAATTCATATTTAAATTACTACATGGTAAAGCTTCTTGAAATTTTATATACATTTTAACATATGACATATTAGAGAAAGTTTTGTGCAATTTTCGAATCCTGTCTCAAAAAATACCAAATAGATTATTTTTACATTTATGTTATCTTGAATATAAGCACTGCTGTGATTTTTGATATTTCTTATAAAATGAGTAAAATAAATTAAGTTTGCGATATATTGAAAAAACTTTCCCAATGACTCTACAGAGCGTTATACATAAAACGGTTGAGAAGCATCAAAAATCCTTCGTGAGAATAATTTGACTCCGAATAAAGCTGCAAAGAAGCTCTGCCCGAAATTTCGGTTCAAGTGGTTTTTCGTGGAGGCGAATAGCGCGGTAGCTTTCTGAAGCCCCAGCGGGAGAGCGTTCGCGTATATTTTTCTTGTAATCCCGTCAAAGTAATAAAAAATTAAGCAAGAGCTTTATTTAAACAGCGAGAGTTCAAAAGAATGGAGTTCCGGGGTAAGAAGCGTCGTTGAACGCGAGCGAATGATGAAACGGGAGGAGAGAAAAGCTCGGGATCCTTCGCGAGAAAATGAAGCAATTGTGACGCAATTCGGCGGTGAAAGACTCGGCGAGTGTTCTCTCTCGCTCGTTGTAATTTCAACAGTTTTCGGGGATGAAGGAAAGGACATCTTAAAGTTGGGTCGACATCGTATAGCGACGCGGAGTGGAGAGCAGAGAGCGGTCGGAAGGGGAGGGATGTGTAAACGAGCGACATGCACGTTGTTGGAGCGCGAGAGGAAGAATGTGCGCAGAATAAGACGCGAGCAGTGCGGAGAAGAGAGGAGAAGAAGAAGGAGAATAACACACATACACAAAAACCCACACACACACGGAGACTTTGACACGAACACACACGCGAGGCTTCGGAGCTTCGAGTCTCGATAATGAAATGGATGCCTTACGGGCGTGAGCTCTGCGGCCCGACGAGAAAGGACTGTGAAACCCATTCGCAAATTAACCTTACTTATTCATTAACGCTAACGACCTACCACTGTAATTCCGGCCCTCGAGCCCCGTCTCACCCCTTCGTGAATTCGTTCTCGGCTCTCCTCGTCGCGCTCCCGGAGGCTCTCCTCGGTCGTAGCCTGCTCCCGCGCGCACTCCGGGCTTTCCAGACCTCTTTCCCTTTTCTATTATTCCCAACGCACCCTTCAACCTTTCCGCCCCTCGCGGATCCTCGGGCCTTTATTGCCTCGCACCTCGCGTACGGACGCGTTTGCGCGACGCATCGTCGCGCTCGTACGCGCGAATAAACACGCTAATGTTTTTCCTTCTGCTATCCGCGATCGAGCTACTCTTTTATTTTTTTTCCTCATCGATTTTTCCGCGGATGTCTCGGAGTGTAAGTCGTAGAGAGGGAAAATAAGAGCCGAACGCTCCGGCGTGTTTTACGAGCGCCGAGAAATTGTATTATTCACTCGGCTTGGCGCTTTTTTTAACGCTATTTTCCTGATGCTCGGGGCGCGGGAAAAAATTTGCCGGCTACCGTGATCAATCGCCGGGTTGTTTATTACAAAAAGTGGCCGGCGCTACGGTTACGTCCATCCTTTTTACTCATATACACCCACACATAGATATATATCAGTCGTACTGCGAGAAAACTTGACGAATTTCCCGTGGGCCATTAACCAAACCGCGGGGTGTACCTCAGAAGTTTTTTGTTCAATTTTCATGCCCGAATGATCGGGCTCGCTTTTCTCCCGCTCCCGAGAATTTTGTTGATACGCCAAAAGCAAGGGTGTGTGCGCGCCGCACCGCGGAGGATCGAGCCCCGGATACGCGAGCTTGCATTCTCCGCTCGTTGATTGTTTTCAATACGCGGCGAATTCCCGCGCACCGGCGGATCTCGCGGAATGGGGAACACCCTCGGGGTTGATCGAGCTCTACCGCGCGCCGCGCCGCTCACGCCCGAGAAATAATAAACGAGATTCAGGTGGCTAAATTTTACAACGATTCGCAGCCTCTCCGTGTACCGACACCGGTCTGCCTGGGCTTGTTGCTTCGGATCCATCGCAAATGTACACCGATACGAGAAAAGATGAAAGAATTCCATGCACGCGGATCCATCCCGCTCTTCGTTTCCCTTTCTTTCTTTTTCAAATTATATCTAACTACGAAAAAAAGACTATACACTCTTTTTCCTGTCACTGAGAACAAAGTTTTGTTGGAATTGATACAATTCGGTTGATTGTTATTCATTCGTTTATATTTCAATCGAAATTTTAATTTTAATTTTAATTTAATTTTAATTAAATTTAATTTTAATGACTAATTAAAAGCAATCACATTTTGGCCATTGCAAAAAAAATTTTGCACGGTTAATGTGTCTTTCCGATCAATACAATTTTGTGTAGAAACCAGATTGGTGGTATTGTAAAAGGTATATTGTATAATTTGAAATGAAACGCGTTTGTTTAGATAAGATGCCATGCACTTGACATGTGCAGATATGAAAAAGACTACAATGAGAATTTTCTATTTTTATACTTTCGCTCAGATATCACCTGCGCCTTCTGGAAAAATTACGCATTACTCTGTTACAAATTTATTAAAGAATAACGGACAGATACTCCCAGAGTTCATTTTTTTGTAATTAACTGGTTATTTTTTTGGGTTAATTGTATATAGCATCAATTAACAGTTTTACTTATGATTTGAACATTTTTTTAATTTAGCATTGTTTTATGAATGAAAATTCATGTGAAAAGCTGTTTACGAGTGCTGAATTTTGTGCACAACTAACAAAGCTTCTTTTATGTTATATACGAATCCATATACACAATGTTTGGAAACTTCACTATGTATAGGTCTTTATTGTTGCGATATGCAACTTTTGATACATGCTCTTTAAGAATGTGTACAGAAAATTGTGATTCGCACCAACAAATATCTAAACTTCCACAACACGAAGTTTGAGTTTGCGAAAATGTAAACAGTATTTTTACATATAAGATTTAAATAAACTTTGGTATTTCTATGTAATTTTAGTTCCTAACTATATAAACATTTTTTATGATAATTGTGAAATAATTTTACTGAATGGTTCAAGAGTTATCAAAAGATGATGAAATAATAACATTGTTGCTTATCAAAAAATTTTCTAAAAATATAAATACAGTTCACTACCCCAATAAGAACGATTCAATAAGAACGCTTGCCCGCTTTTTCACGAGTCAGCGAGCGCGAAGCGCGCACGGAGTGGGGGGCCATAAAAATCTTCCCCTTGGGGGCTTTTGCGTTCTTATTGGGGTAGTGAACTGTATCAATTAAAAATATGAGTTTTTCGTGAATTTTGATTAAATTCTTTTATAGATATGTAGTAAAATCACTACAATTTTTCTTAATTAATTATTCAAACAATAGAAAATGTTCAAATTAATCGTCAAATTAGTAATAAACAAAAAAATTAGAGACTTTTCGGGTATAAAGACAGAGTCCAAATTTTACTAACCAAGCGTCAAGCATTTACTGTTTGCTCTGTGATTATATTAAAAATATTATCATACATCTCTTATCAAAGAAGATTGAAAAAACCTCTTGGAAATAAATGTATTTTATTTTTCTGCCATTTCGTTGGTTCGATTATTGTTTTATGAGATGTAAGAACTTTTTGTAATCGTGAATGTCCAGCGAGTGGAAACTGTATGTCCCTACCGAAATAACTCATACGTGTTGAGCACGAAATACGCCTGAAATGGGTAGTATAGGAACGAATGGTCCGGGCGGAATGCGCGAGTCCGCAGCAAATCGAAATTCGTGAGATTGGTCGTCCACGCGTCGCGGGCAGCATCAAGTACGCCGCTTATTTTTCCTTCACAAAAATGTATATATACATCATATAAATACGTATAAAACGTCGCACATGCTTGGCCGGATCACTCGTATCATTGATCGCAGAACTGGTTCGTAATAATGAAGGCATCCGGGAATTGGCGTGCTGGAAAGACATTACGATACTGCGTGAGATACGAAACCGCGTCGCCCGAGTTCGCTGTGAGGTCACGAATAAAAATGAGCGAAAACGCCCCCGCAGGTCCTTCCAGAACGCGACCTTGATCTCCTTCGACGTCGCATTTTCTCATAAGCCCATTATCCCGTCGAAAATAGTATACCAAAAGGAAAAAAAAAAGCCACAAGTAATCGCGATAGCTCTCGAGAGAGTGCGACATCGGAAAAGCAAAGTGTAAATAAAAAATCTCGAAGCATCCGAGAGACGACTCGAGAGCGATATTTACGTATATATATAGACAAAAGTCGCGAGATTGAATAAAACGATTAAATAAATCGATATTCGTCGTACAGCGATTTTATTTCAAATGCTCTTCGGGAGGCTCTTTTCATTGGGAATCGAAGCAACGTTCTTTTCTCCATGCTGTGAAAGTGCCGGGGCGCACGGCGGAGAAACAATGGAGTCCCGATATGAATTGATAGTCCATTAACTCGGGCCTGTAATAGCGGGCCGGGCCTCCGCCGTGCAGAACTTTTTGTCTCTCTTGTCCTATTAGTCGCAGAGACGACCCGAGCCCCCGTCGCCCGGCACTTTCCTTTTTTTCGGTAGCCTCGTTATACGCTTCCTCCGATGTAACGGATGCGAAAATCTCTTCTTTCTCCTCTCTCCACTTTCTTTTTTTCCTCCTGGTGTACAGAGATCGTCACGTCGCAGCTTCGCGAACGATCCATCTTCGGGAAGAGCCCTCACCCCCGTTTTTCCTCCCGCTCCCGTCCTCGCGGCCCCAATGAGACATCTTCCACGACGTTCCGGAGCCGTGAAACTGCTCGAGATCCCCGCGCGTACACGATGAAACTCGGAACGAGAAAACGAAGCCGTGATAGATGGCGCGTTAGAGTTACATAATCAAGCCGGGGCAGAAGAGAGAGAAAGAACGACGACGCGAGTGCTGGCTGTTTAAAAAAAATATATGAAAAAAAGGGAAAGGTACGAGAGCGTACACAATAGCGATATCGTTCGGCGTTTGAAGTCGGGAGCGAATCTCTGACATAAGCGAGCTCTCTCTCTCTCTCCCTGGAAGCGAAAACTCGCGAAAAGCTCCCGCTCCTTTATAATCGGCAAAGTCTCGACCGATATCTCCGCGTATATTCCCGTTTATGTGTATTTAAACATGTATATATGTATTCCGTATACATATATGGGTTTGTATATATACATTAACGTCAAAAAACAATGCCGAACGCGCGTACGCTCCCCGTCGGAGTTGGAAACGCCGCGGGGAAAGATCGGGAGATGTCCGACGGCAAAAAATGTAATCAAACTGGCGAGAAAGCGCCAGTGAGCTCCCGCACAATTATACCGAACGTGTATAGCTTTTCGAACCGTGGGGTGCGAACTTTTCGACTTCCTCCCGGCCCGCCTCTCACTCCGTCCCGTTCGTACATCGCGTAAACTCCATTCGCCGTAATCGCGATAAAACCGCGCATTCACGCGATCATTCACGTCAGTTTCGCGCCCCCACACATCCCACGACGTTTGATTGAATAAAACAATCTTCCTCGCACTCTCTGAAATTTCATCATATATATCGCTATTTCAAATTGTATATACGTAATGATGCGATCTTTTCTTTCTTTTTATCGAGTTGGTCGTGACGGTACTGAAAATTTAATTATAACTGTACTATCTTATATAACTTTATATCTTTCAATATTTTTTTATTATTAAATATTTTTTAAATATATATATATTTATATACTTATAAATTTATTTTAAAATTATTTCGTATTTTTTATCTATTTAACAATCTACGTATTCAAAAAAGGAGATTCAAAGATATTACTCATATTTACTTGATTTTTTGATTCATTATGTTAATAAATAAAATATGCTATAAACCATGTAAAAATGGAAATTAATACTTGTATACTCATATTTTTAGCTGCAGTATCTTCCATAAGACCAATTCTTGACGTTTTGTCAAAGATTTGCAAATTTTTTGTAACTTATAATTAACTGAATTATCATTTTGCACTTTGCAGATATTTTATAATGAATTTAAACATTTTTTATCGTCCAAACAATTAAACAAGAAAAATTTTAACAAGCAAATTTAACATTTTCACAAAATATTTCCTTGCATAAATATATTTAAAAATTATACACAACGCTCATATTTTTTTGTTCGCAACTTGGAAAAATGTACGAATTTTTTAATAATGCTAAATCTCAGCTTTGGAACTCTATAACTCTTGAACCATTCAGTAAATCGATTTTAAATTAGGCACGAAATTTTTTCATATTATTTGGAAACAGAGTATTCAAAATAAACACCTTCAACACGCATATTATTTAAAACATTTCTCATACGTGCTATAAAAATACGAATTTTCTAATATAAGTATTAAAAAAGTGAGACTTTGATGAATTTCATCTGAATGACTTAAATTAATGATAATAAAAACAATTCCAAATACATACACGATACATTTTTTACAATGTTTTTATATCACTGAATCAAATATTTAAAATACAAAGTTTTAATTAAAATTAAATTAAATTAAATTAAAATAAAATTTAAAACTCGAATTTTTTATCAAGATTTAGAAATTTATGCAATTAAGATTTAAGATCAAAATTACAAACTTGAATTTTTTATTATAAACATATTTGCATGAGCTTCCATAAAAAAACTATCTTAATTGGATAATAAAGAATGCAATGAATAATTAAACGATGACTAATCAAATTGTTTGTGCGAGTATTTTTTTTCGTTTGTATATACAAGACGTTGAACGAAGTTGGGAAGAAAAGAAGAAGAATGGTGTGTCGAATGACTCATACGACTAAACAATTTTAAAAGTAAAGAACAGAAGGGCAATGGTAACTGGGTTGAGGAGGAACCCTCGCGGTGTATCCCGGGATTCGAGGGCTAATAATAAGCCTTATTTGAATGTGCTGGTGCGAGCGAGCTACTACTTTATATTTATGTCACGGGATATGGCTTCTTCGTACAGCGCGGCGGGCCCAAGGGACGCCGCCTGAGAGCATAAATATCAGCCAGCATTATTAATATCAGAGGTAATTTCGGGTAATTGAAAATGCCTAAGAAGGGTCCCTCACGAAGTAGCACACTCTTCCCTCGCTACAGATATAACCCCGAGCTTGAAATCTCCCATAAAAGGGCATTTGAGAAATTTGCTTACTTCGTGAAAACCAAGAAAAAAAAATATATCGTGAAAGAAGAGCAACTCTACAGAACAATTTACTTGGCGAAAAATCACAAAAAAAAAGTATATACGTCGAGAGAACAAACTCAGCTTTTTGTGTTCTTCAAGTTTTCAGCGCAAACATATAAATCGCTACTTTGCTGTGCAAGATACACGAAACGAATCCGCTTCTTACTGTTTCTCAGGTAATACCTCTTAAATCGGATGCTCGGCAGTAACGTTGTTTGTGCACGACGTGTCTCGAGTATCCCCGTCGTTATATCCATTTCCACGATATCGCAATCCTACAAAATTGGATCCAACGTCGATAAAAAAAAATTCGTTTCCGCGTATTTGTTTTATATCCCCCCGTATATTTGTTTTATCTCTAAGTATTCGACCGAACGTTTTATATTTTTCTGCTTCTGCAGGGCAAGAATCTCGAATGGAGGATTTGAACGTTTCGTGCAATTTTTCGAGCAGGAAAGTTCATTTTTGTCTAATTCCTCTCTCTCTTGGATTCTCGTTCCTGTTTCTCTCCTGTAACCTCGAAACGCTTTTATAAAGGTTCGTAAGGATATTGCGAGAGGTAAGGAAGAGCGACTTGGAGTAGCACACGGGGACTAAGTCGGGTGCCATTAGCGTTATGTGCAACGTAAACGATGGTAGGCCAAGGGGTCTCAGAATTCTCAAACTTAACCCTTTTCTGCTCCACCATCCCGAGAAGATTGTTGTTGCGATGCATGTGCTTGCATCGCCAAGCTACCTTCGCCGCATGCTCTTGTTCTCACAGGCAGCATATTTTACTTCCTCTTACCTACCCATTAATGCACACTCGGTGTCCAAAATCACTCCTCCAACGTATCTCAAGCTATAGTACCCTCGGTACAGCCTAATCCAACAAATTTTTCTCTAACGAAAAATATTTTATACCACAAATTTATATTTTTCGCCTCATCTTTATCACGTTTGAAAAAAATTAATGATTTTTTGGAGAAAATGTAGCCATTTTAATCAAAATATAGTATTAAATGTCATCAAAAGTTATTTCTAAAGCCGTTACTTTTCGTATAAATTTATCTATAAAGTGCAATTTTTTTTCGAGCAACGTGGTTTTTTTCTCAAGTTTATGAGAAAAATTATATTCGAATTGTATCACGAATAACATTCTTTGTAGTCTATGATCTAGAAGTGAAAATGTTTAATATTGATTTACAACAATAAATGTATTGACTTCGACGTAAGTTAAAACTCTTCAAATTTCCATAACATCTTACTTAAACTTACAACTTAAAATTTTGTAAAATCGAAAGAAAAAAACGCGTGTGCAGGTGACTTGCAAAGAAAATTAATACAAATTTTTAACAAAATTTTGTGATAACATTTTTTTATAATAAAACTGTAAATGAAAGGTAAAAAAATCAATTCTTGAAAGTTTAAGAAACTCAATTTCACGACAATTTTTTAACATCATGCAAAAGTTAAAGTACATCCAAAATTTAGAGACTTTACCATTTATAGTAATCGATACATCATTTTTTTTTAAACCGCAGCTTTTAACATAGGCGACGATTTTTTAAATCTTCGCTTTCAAAATGTCAAAGCTTCTTATAAATTTTCTACACGTTTCATTATAACATCGAATTGGATTAATTTACGTCAAGAATTGTTATTTCACATGAGCTCTGTATACCATAAAAATCAATAAAAAAAAAGATTTCAAAAAATTGTTTAAACTCAATAGCAATGTCCAGTTTATCGTGAGCAAAAACAAAGAATTCCTAACCATTACTTTTTTAATAATTAATTTTTGAGAAATGACATTTTTGTTCTTTTCGTCGCGAAATAATCAAGGACACGGTGTATAATGATGTATATATTTGAGTAACGTAAATTTCTGTATAATGTATGTTTGTATGGTATTCGGTGAGAAAGCGCATACAAGTTATTCAGGTACGTGCGCGCACCTCCATCGTGTCCGTTAAGTAGTGCGTCCGCGGTTGTTCACGACTGTCTTATGAGATACTTGAAAGTTACTTAGCCTCAGCCGAGAATGAAGTTGTGCATCTTCGAGTCTCTTCTGCAGCGTGCTTTTTCTCTCTCATTCGCTGACGAATATTTTATAAACCATAAATCATTCTACGCCTCGCGTGTGAGCCATTTTTGTTATTTGAGAAAGCGCGAGAGGAAAAAAAAAGAAGCAGCGACGTTCTCATCGGATCGATTTTGAGATTGTAAATCTTGCAATATTCTTTACTTTTGGCTCGTATATATTGTTGGGCGATTTTTCTCTCGGATGTTTCGTCTTTTTCGTAGCGCGGTATGGCCGCTGAGGAATTCTTGGGCAACTCGCAGCAGCGAGCACTCGGAAAGTAGTAAAAGGATGAATCGGGGTAAAAGCAAAAAGGGAGGAGAGAGGGAGGGCAAGTTTTCTTTAGCAATCTTGGAGAAAAACGGAAAACGAGGCAGGAAAGGCGCGTCGAGACCTTTCCGCCCACAGTCTCGACCAGTAAATTCTCGGGCGTCGAGTCAAAGGGACCGGAAACGTTTGCGGTCGCTCAGCCACGCGTTTATCCTTTCACTTGCTGTGTTTTATTTTCCCTTTTCTTCTACCCCATCTTTTCTTTCTCCTCTCCCTCTTCTCCCTTTTCCACTTCTTTTACTTCTTTTCCTTCTTTTGTTAGTGGCTACTTCCGTTACCGCAGCTACGAACTCGCCCGTCCGGTCTCCCCTTTTCGGTCACTTCACACGAGCCAACAAGAGAAATGGAAAATCAAAAGTCCCATTTTTCTTTCCTCCTTCCTTGCCATTCCGCCAATCTTGTGACGTAATTGAATTCTCTCCCTCTTATCTCGCTCACGTACAAATATGTACCAGATATCCCACCATTTTGTACTTTCAACATACTAGAGCGATTACAAAAAAATTACCAACTTTTTTTCCCCCGGACACACGTTTCATACTTTATTTTGGGGCATGAAAAAGTATACCTGTCCAAATTTTCTAGAAATAGCGATTTGCAATTTTTATTTCCCAATTGAATTGCTTTGGAAATGTTTTTTTTTTCGTTTTGAATTTTGTAATTTCGTAAAAATTTTGATGCTCTGCAAAAAATGTCTCTAGCAATTTTTTGATAAATCAACTCATTCGAAAGTTGTTCAAAGTCAAAGTAGAAATTATTTAAAAATACACTTTTACAGGTTTAAGCCTATATAATTTCTTATTACTTCATTAAAAAATAAATTAACTCAAGTTAACAAATGGTTGAATGACATGATTTTGTATCAGCCAAAATGCTTTACAAAAAACCTAAAATATTTTCAGTCAAGTCTAATATTTTCCCTGTTAATAATCTCGAAAAAGTGAATTTTTACATAATTTCGACATTAACCTTGAATAACCTTTGAAGAAGTTGATTTATCAAAAAATAACAGAAAGCCTTTTTGTAGAGCGTCAAATTTTCTACAAAAACATGTATGAAAAAACATTTATACACATTACTTCGTTATTGTGCTACAAAATTCCGAACGAAAAAAATGTCCAACGTTATTTATAATACAACATAAGAAATAACAAATGTCTACTTCTAAAAAAAATTTTTCAAACTCAAATTTAAACAAAGACTTTTTTCATCCCCCTGAAAATATTAAGATATTTCTATCAGTACAGTCAAATCAAAAGATTTTATCTTAGTTTATTAAGAAAAGTTGTTACTAATCGATTCAAGAATAGCATACTCAAAATTCAAGATCATCCAAGGTGACCTGTACTTGCTACGTATGTATGAAAAGTAGTTAACTACTTAAATGTACTTCAAAGAGTTGTGCAAAATTTCAAAAAGTTTTGCTACCCAGAAGTCAAGATATCAAGAGTTAAAGATCGCAATACAATTTAAGGTTGTTGTGGGGTTGAATATTTTTGATATGATTTGGATAAAAATTTGCATAGACATTCTTGGACGCAATGTACACGTGTGTACCAATTTTTAGGACGATTTAAAGTACGGAAATTGAGATATTTATTGGTAAAAATCCCAGTTTTCGGTATTCCGCCATAAGAGCACGTGTTAAATATAACGATTTTCAACAATAAATATCTCAACTTCTATACTGTGAAGATTCACGAAATTTGGCATAAATATTTGTACAACATCAAAGAATGTTTGTTTAATTTTTTACAAAAATCTAATCAAATTTTTTTTCGACATTTTTTCAATCATATAACAAGCACAATTAACCCTGGACAATCTTGTAATTCGAGTATGTTGTTCTTTAGTCAATTTGCAACAACTTCTCTTAATAAGCTTTTACTCGAAAACCACTTTTTACCTGAGAAAAATTGAGCAG
>JAPYYW010001777.1:0-25616 GCA_030522545.1 Cremastinae sp. A BG-2022a | reverse complement strand
ATCTCTGTTGTACTCGGTAATAATAAGCAAATTTTCAGGATTGTCATCTGGTTACCGTTACTGCACGGTAATTTTTAATATTTAATTCTCTCCGTGTATTCATTAAATTCTCGTCTCACAAATAGCAACGAATCTTTTTCTGCATCGCTTAATTTATTATATTTATTTACTATATATTTTGATCAATTTTCACTCAAAATTTATAAAAAATTATACAGTAAAACAAATCATAAAATTTGTAAATAGTTCTAAGAGTATTTTGCAGAAATTTTAAAGAAAATTGATCGAAATAATTTTTTTTTAATTTTGTTTTTGCGCATTTAATTAAAATATAAAATTGCAGACTTTGATATATCATCCAGAAAAAAACAAACTATAATAGAAATAAAAATGGTACATAGGGAATAAAATGCTTTGTAGGTGAAATTTCGAATATTCGGATTAAAAATTGGCAACTTTAATTGTTTACGGAATAGTTGAAAAATGATTTAAATTGGAGCTTAAATAGGGGAAAAAATATAAATTTTTTCAGAAAAAAAGTCCATATATATAGGAGTATACGATTATTAAAATTAAGTGCTCAACTTTTTATTGCAAAATTTATATTTTCTACTATTCTTGCAAAACAAATTACTTTTCATATGTATATAACGTTATATAATTTATGGTATTTAAAAACTCACATATAAGGGTTATACGATATGTTTCAATTTTGTCCTGATTTTCAAGGGTGTATTTTCCGAGAGACAATAACTCTCGTCGTCTATTTATTTTTAATTAAAAAAAAAAAATTGCGAGGCAAATTTTGTAATTTACGATATTTTTATTTTTCATTTTTAGTCCATATATTTGCATACACTTTTGAAGTTTTTCGTTGCTTTGTGCTTCCGTTTTATATCGAGAACTGCTCTACATTTTCCTGAATGAGGATATCGAGAAACTGTTCTATTTTTATTTAGAGTATAGTCGCGATGAGAAAATTGCATGGGATATAGGAAAAGAGGGGAGAGGAAGGAAGAATCGGAATAATTTCGTAGCTGAAGAAAAATCCGGGAGTCCCGTTTGAGTCGCGTGGGTGAAATGGAATGCGATTTTTTCGTAGAAAAAAAAATGAAAGTTTCGTTAGAGACACTTCGGTGGCAGATGGCGGACGGTCGCAGGTCAAAAATTCGAGCGCGTCGAAAAGAGACTTCTTTGAAGTCTCATCGGGGATAATCCCATCGCTTTTACCATCAACATTTATTCTATATGTCGCTCATCAAAATTTACAACCTAAGGAAGCAAAAAATTTATTAACTTTTGCATTTTTTATTCTTATTGTTATATTTAAAGTGTCATTTTTCTTACAATCAAGGTTATATGAGCGATATTAAAAAAAATAAGAATATGGTAAATTTTTGATACGTTGTTCTTAAAAAGTCGTTTTACTGAATAGTTTAAAAATTATCAAACTCCAAAGTTGTTGAGATTTAACCTTGCTTAATTCTTATAGAGAATTCGTAAATTTTTACTGAATACAGAATAAAAAATATGAGATTGTAAATTTTTAAAAAATATTTTCCTAGAGTATTTTTCGTTTTGTATAAACAATCGTTTCAAAACGTTTTGTTAAAATTTTGTTATTTCAATTGTTTAAACAATAAAAATGTTTAAATTATTGTTGAAATATGCTCAAGTTGCTAATTGATAGTCAAGATAAGACTCAAAAAAATTATTGTTATCAAAGATCCGAGTCAGGATTTTACGAATTTACTTGTTGCTGGGATTATCTGTCCCATTCATCTAACGAAATAAATCTAAAGAAACAATCTGAAATAACTACAAAATACTTTTATAATTTTGAAATGATGACAATACGTTTTTCTTGCGTCTAATTAAATCTACGATATAATTTTAAAAAAAATTAATATGTAATAAAATTTACAAAAACCTAAAAAACATTTTAATTTTCTGTAAAATTTACTTGTTAATGGTTCAAGTCGTAACGAAAAGAGAAAAATATTTGCGCTTGAAATAAAAAGAAAAATTTTTCGAAACCTGGAAAAAAAATATACTTGAAAGTTTTTTGGTCGTCATTGAGACAGAACGACCTGTAGATGCTTGCAGACCTGAGGAATGAAATAGTTGGATAGCTAAGGTACATTGGCAACGCATTCTTTCGCAAAGAATGACGATCACGTGGTCGGGGCAATTCGAAAAGTACGATCCGGGGATTTTATTGTTCAGGGTGTACAGGTCTTATACCTGGTGTTTCCGACGTTTTTTTTTCTCACCTTACCTTTCCATAACTATCCAAGAGTCCTGGCGCTCAAATTCTTTCATTGTTTGTTGGAATTCCTTCGAACTTTCTTCGATACCTAATTTCTGAAATTATGATTTTTTGAATAAACGCTAAGAATACGTCATTTTTCATATATTAATATTTCCTTAAACGGCATTAACATATTATATTTAATTTAAAAAAATGTTCAAATACTGAATATATATATTTTTTTAAAGATTTGATTTATGAAATTGATTTTATTCTCCTTTCTGATTCTTTATCGAATAAAAATGTATAAATCTTTGATGGGAGGTCGAATTTATAACTTCTTTTTTTAGAGAAAAAGAGAAAAAAATGTTTTTATGTTCAAAGGGCAGGGATGAGAAAAAATTTCATGAATAAAATGATATTGCACATTCACTTGTCGTCAATGAGCTGTGGAAGGGTGAGGCTTTTTCACGAGAAAACTGATCAATAATTCATGCTATCGGGAATTACGATAGCGCTGAGTTGTCCTGCGAGCCATTATAGGAAGGCACATTTATATATATATATAAGAATTATACGTGACATTAAAAAAATCGAACTATTTGCTTTTTCATATAAAAGATAAATTTAAACAATTCGTGGCATCGTTTTTTTCAAAATTAGTTTTTTTTTTCAAGTTTCTACATTATAGAAAAATTTTTAAAGGTACTTTTTGACATATGCTTTTCAAGAAAATTTTTTATGAATTATCGATGTGCACGAAATTTTCTCAATTTTAAATTATTTGACAAGTCTATGATAGGAATAATCTCGTGGCTTTGCGGTGTAATTGAATTTCACGAGCGACCAACCGTAGAATGATTCGTGGCATAGACATATCTCGGAACGAAAATTTGGGCTCGGCAGTCTAGACCGATGAGACTCTATATCCTTCTTCGAACCACTCGTTTTAATATTTATGAGATACAAATACGCTATTGAATTTAATTTGCATTTCGAAAGAAGATTCAGATTCAACCCCTTATTTTTTCGTTATTCTTTACTGTAATTCTAGCACCAATCTAGTAACTACATTTGCTAAACTTTGCCTCTTATGAAAATCGATTTAAATCCAATGTATATACATAAATCAATTTTAATCATTCAATCTAGAATATATTTTAGCTTTTTAGATTTTGATCCAATTTTGTAAATTTTATTTTTGACTCAAACAGATATGAAATTGTTACTCATGAGCAATATTAAACATATAATAGTTTTTTATTTTTTTAAATTCGTGTTAATTTTTTTTAGTAATTTTCAAATTACCTATTCAAATATATGAGTTTTTAATTTTTTAAATTAACTCTTGTTATTAGATATTACTTTCAATTTTCTAAAACATTTTATATTTTCAATCGAATTATTTACGTTTATTGAAGTCTGACGTTATGTAAAATATTACAAGACCTGTAATTACTCATAAGGCTCAATTAAATTATTTTTTACTGACTCTATATATATGTGAATAAATTTATTGGAACACAAATAATGTTTTTTTTTAAATCTTCTAATATTCCAAATTTCATCACGCAGAACTGTCAGTATGAAAAACTTTAAATGAAGTATATTTGGGCTAGATAGCAATTTTACTGAGAAAACAAATATTCTAAATAAAAGGATTGGTATGTATATTAATTTAGACTTGGCTTTATATTGGGGACGATTTGTTCGAGCCGAGAATTGAAATCGTTCGCTCGTAAAAACTATAGTAGGGATAATTTATCTGTATTTGACTGGTGAAACGAGCGAGGCGAATTCATTATTGTGCTCTGTCTTAGGAATAGACGTACACGAGGGACGATAAGGGAAAATCGAGGCTGGCCAGCAACTACTCGAGTCGCGTTTTCATCGCCTCGTCGCGATTTTTCTTCTTCCTTTTGTTTCGAAAAAGCTTTTCTCCGCGCGGACTAGGCCGCTTCATAAATGCCGAGAAACACAGTATCGGCAAACCGTCAGATGAAAGTTGAAGCGAGCGAAAAGCGCTCCAGTAAATGCAGTTATATTACTAGGCCGGCCATATTCTCAAAATTCTCTATGTATTCACAAATTTTTTACAAAACAAGATTATTAATAAAAATATCATTAACAGATCACGTATAACTCCATTTTTCCAATAAATACATTACGTTATCTTTTGTTTTCGTTCAAGATTACTGTATTGTTAATATTATATAGTTATATAACTGCTAATCTTACATGATTGTATTGTATAATATATTAGTTAATGATGAATCAATGTAATTAACACTTTTTAACATTTGTTTATTATTATTAATATTTTACTATTGATTTGCTATGATTGGTTATTATTAATAATCAGTGAAAAACATTTGTTTTTTTAATTTTCGTGATTAATGTATATGAATTTTATTTTATAAATTATCCTAAAGCAATGTTGGAACATACTTTCTGGTAAAATTTTTGTAGTCCCTCTATTTCAGTAATTGATAGTATAGCTCTTTGTAAGGAGAGAGCAAGTGAAATTTAACTAAATAATAAATGTCTCCATAATTTAAAATTTTTTGGCCAAGTTGATCTAAAATATAGTTAAACGAAACAAATTAAACATTAAATAAATTCGTGTATGAATTTTCCATAAAGAGCAACAAATATATCTTAAATTTCTAAAAATTCAGATCCTGATTTTTGTGAAACTGTTTGATAAATCACTTTCGAATTCAATACATTTTTTCGTATACATATTTTGATACTTCAATTAATCTTCAAATTATTTGCAAAAAACTGTTATCTTCAAGTACATTTTATATTATAAAAAATGGTGTGATTTTAACAATGGTGTGTTACGAAGTTACAAAAAATAAAATGCCCCGAAGGAACGTTCTGGAATTAACAAATGAGAGTAAGGTAATAAACGTCCCAATTTACAATGAACATGTCCCAATAGGTTGACAATTTTTGCCATATTATTTTTAATATTTAAATTATTTCTTTATCAATAGAATCGTATGGATTATTTTTCCTACATGAAAAATGTATTTTTCGTAACGTTAATTTATTGGAAAAAACTCGCTCAACCCTAGAGACAGGGTCGATTTTCTGTCCAACTATTGATAGGACATCCTACATATAGGATATTCAAACATTCAAGTATTTATTTACTATATAGAAATATTATTTAAAATTAACTCATAAAACGAGTTTTAGATCGCTAAAATATCAAAAATTAGTTAAGATGTTAATTTGAAGCAAATTTTTCATTTGTATTTATTTTAAATAAAGTTAAAGTATGTGAAAACCCTTAGCTGTCCAACTATTGGGACGATTGCCTTATATATACAAAGCATATCCTCGATATGAGAGCCCTTTATTCTCCGATTATCGGACTCAGCGTTTCAGGTCATTTACCAGAATGTGTCGTGAGATCCAGTGTTTTTCTTCCAAATATATATATTTTTGTTTGGGAGGACCCGGAACTAGGTTGGCGTGCTCGATAAATTGACGACGAGCCACATGTATTTATGCAACGAGTATATATACCCAACGACCCATTACCACGAGATCATTATTGTGACAATAACATTCAATATCACTTTTCGTGAATTACAATTTACACTCATCTCCATTATAAATTTAATAACGCGTATTCTCAGCAAATATAAACAAATAATTATGACTGTAATAAAAATTCTTACATTTTTTTATCAATTCGATTTTATTATATTTATTTATAAATTGCATATATATTTGATTCGGCTTACTTTTATTTACAAAATATATGATTGAATCAAAGAATGATAAAAGCATATTTAAAAATCTATAATAAATGATTTTTACGTTTTTTTTTAAATTTAAAAGTAAATATAATTTAGTCAATTTTATTAGTAAGAAAATATTTATAATTAAAGGATCTTTTTCTTCTTTTAAATTTAATTTTCGAATAATTGAATTTATGAAGAATACGATCGTTTGTTCTCTCCATGTCTTGGTGACACGAATTCGTCATTCTGAGAGAACTCTTGCAGATGAGTTGGAGCTCTAGCAACGAGGTCGTTTCAACGAATTTCCGCATTCTCGATTACTTTTCATCATTATCATTCAGACCAAGGCAATTTTAAGTATCTTGTTCTGTTATGACAAAATTATATTGCTTTTCTTCCAATTTTTCACAAAAGAACAAATATTTTTAATATTTCACTTGGAAGAATTTAACTAAAAATTTAATTGATACAGTAGATTTATTTTAAATAATCGCACTTTAGTTAAATTTGCAAAAAAATATTGTTGAACGTATACTGAAACGAAAATTTCGTTAGATCAATTTTGCGATTTTCAACGAAATTTGCTTCTAACAATTTTTTTTTTTCAATTTTTAAAATTGAAACGAAAGGTGAAATAAAATCACCGAGCCAATAATAATTTCCAGTGTTTGTTATTCGGTTCAAATGTACAGAAATAACTTTTTTATTCGCGATATTCGGGAAAAATCTGTACGAGGGAGATTTTTTCTTCTTTTTTTATACCGAGGATTAAAAAAACGACGAAAAATATAGTAAAACCATGTTTGTTTGTTTTTTTTTTGGTCGTTTATCAGGACGCGCGCCGATAAACCTCCGGCTCGAACTCATTGATCGTAAATCAATTGGGTAACGGGTAATGCCGCGTGTCGCAAAGAGTCCTTTCGCTTTTGTAAAGTAATGAGCGCGCGCTGCAACATAATTCGTAGCTCGACTTGGACGAAAAATCGTATCCGTCTTGCCAGGAGAAAGTATTCCGCGATAATCTCTTTCCATTCATTCCTTTATCATTTTCAAATATATGCATACGAGCTGCTTCGATAATGTCGCTCGTTTTTTCGTTCACGCTGTGCACTCACTTTTTACAATTAAAGGGCACACCTAGTGTGAAATTTTGAAAAAATTGATTTTTTTTGCATATTTTGATAGTCTATAACTTTGAAAATAATATCAGATTAGCTGTAAGTATGATTTTTATTTATTAAAAATAATGAAATCCATCATTTTATCTTTAAATGTATTTTTCTCTGAACTGCATTTTTAAATTTTGCTAGAGTTGTAACTCGAAGACAAATCATCCGATCGCGTTGATTTTTTTTCTGCTTATTTTATATCCTAAAAATTTTTTAACATTTCATGCGGTAGTTTTCTTTTAAAAAATTGAAGAAAAAAAACATTTTATTTTCCCATGTAAATACGCATTTCTTGTATTTAAAATGACAATAATTGTAAGGTAATTTTTTAAACATTTTTTTTTCGAATTTCCTTTAAAATTTTCAAAAACTTTTTTCGATGTGATTTGCTTGTGCAGATTATGTAGATTAAATTTTAGTAGGTTTTATATATATTGTACAGTGAAATCGATATATTTACTGTTGAAAGTCACAATTTTTTTTTTAGTTTTTCTATATTACAAAATTTTCAATTATAAAAAAAAACAAATTTTGGACAAATTTGGTTGTTCGTTTTTAGTATTTATATGAAAAAAATATATTGTATTAAATTTTAAATCCTTTTATTGAATGGTATAAAAGATCACAAACTTCAAGGCTATAATATGCTGAGATTTAACGTTGCTTCTTAGAGAAAATTTGTATATTTTCTCTAAACATAAATTCAATAATTTAAAATTTTTGTAAATTTCGTTACATTTATATAGTGTACTTTTTCTGCAGATAATAATTTTAGAATATATTACTAAAATTTTTTTATCCTATTATTTAAACAACTTATTTGACATTTAGACCTATATATATACCCTTAATATCAAAATCGATGAATAATTTTTTATACAGGACAAATTGTTAAAATTGAACATCAAGTTTTGTAAAAAGCCTTGTCAATGTTATTTTTTGGGAATTTTTTAAACCCTTTCAGTACATGAACAAGTTATTTACAACACTGTACACATTAAATGCAAAGTTCACCTGTGTCAATCGTATTTTTTTACGACCTCTGCGCCCGGAATTCTGTAAAGCGTTATTGAATCATTGAAAGCTTACAAAAGTTTATTAATTGCTCTCAATAATTCCAGAGATGAATTTCAGTGATTAATGGATTCGGTTAAATCGACCAGAAACTAATTAAATAAATAACACATGTGGTTGCGAATTATTATGACAGACACGGTAATATTACAAACGTTTCTGCTCATTCAGTCAATTGAATATAGATTGAAAAAATTGTTGACAATTTATATAAAAATTTATAACACGTACAAAATATTTTTCACATAACTTGTTATTTGAAAGAAATAAAATTTCACACAATCAATGAAAGACGAATTAACGAAAAATTATTGATTAAGTTTTATAAACTATCTTTGAAAAATATAGGATTTATAACAATTTTTATAGACCTTACATCTTTCAAATTATTCCTAAATAATAATTAAACGAAAATAATTACAAGTATTCTTTTATTATTTAGAAAAAAATATTTCGTCTACTTTTCCTTTTTTCTTTCGCTGATTAATACAGTTTTTCACTTTATCGACTTACGCTGAGAGTTATCCAAGCAGACTTTCGCCATCTGTTGAGCCAACTCGAAATTTGACTTTCCCTACAATCGGTAACTCAATTCAGCTTGAAAAATAAAAAAATATTGAATGTTCAAAAAACAAGTTGTCGACCTTTTTAATTTTGCTTTGTTATTTAAAAAAACGTAATACGAAACAATTTTTTGGCTAACTTTCTTTCGTTTGTTCAACTTAAGCTTCATTTTAAATGGAGTTTGTCTGCAGTGTGCTCTAAAAGCATAAGCGACTTGAAAGTTTGCATAAAAGTAGGATTTTAACGAAAAGGGCTTTGACGAGAGTCCAGTTTGGCGTGGCTTCGCCCGGGACCGAACGTGACTCGTTGAAAAATACGCTCGTATGCTCTCGCGCGCTTGAAAAAAAAAAAAGAGAAAACAGAGGGAATATTCGGTCGCGAGGACTAAAAGTCGAGGGGAGGGGGGGGGGGAAGGGCGATGTGAAAAGAGTTCAGAGCGTGTCATAAACGCAAACGTCACGTTCTCTCTTCCCTCTTTTCTCCTCTTCGTAATTATATTCTTCAAAAATTTTACTCGTAAATTCCAACTAGTTTTAAAAACAAGACATATATTCCACAAAAATGAAATTTTAACAATTCTTATAAGGAGGTCGTGCTGTTACTCGTTATTATAGTCAATTGAGTAACTTTAACGAAAAGTTTTTAAGTATCGTTCACATAATATTTTAAACATTTGATTTTTAAATATTTTGAATAATTAAAGAAATTAGGTGCAAAATTTGCTGTAAATAAGGTATCGAAAGATAAATATTTCGTTGAAAGTTGGTCAATTGACTTCGTCGTCGTCATCAGCTCGCGATGTCAGTTTTTTTAAGATTAAACATAGAAGGCTTCAACATTAATTGAAAATTTTTCAAAAATTATCTCGTTAACTAACGTTTTTTACGACTCCATATGAATCATTGGTAATTTATTAAAAAGTTAATCGAAAATTCGTTTAGCTGTCTAATCGTTAATTATTTTTAAAATTCTATTTAAGTAATATATGTTGATCATTCCGCCATAAGAGCCCGTGTTAAAATGGCATATTTTGAAATTAAATTACTTACTCAAATAATCGATGACCTATACAATTTTTTTTCTGTACAGTTTTATAAACTCTACAACATATATTTTTTTAGACTTTTATCTAATAATTCTCATCACAGCATGATCTCCTTAAGTTTGTTTTTCACTTTTGCATATCTTTGGTAGAATTTTTGTGAAAACATCAATTTTGTTTAAAATCTTTATTATTATTCATGAACAATTATGTACGAGAGTGACATTTCAAGAAGAATGTTTTGATTTCTATTTTTTTTTACACATTATTGCTATAGAATTTTTGTGAAAACATTGATTTTTATTTCACATTTTCATTATCACTCATGAATAGCTGATAAATAATATTTTTGAAAATTTTTACTCATAATAACTTCCAAATAGGATTTACTTTTGCACACCATTGACCATTTATAGGATTTTTGTATCAATGTAAATATTCGTGAACAATTAGTAAAATTGGACTTTGAGCAAAATAAGCAATTTGAAATAATTTGTGAATTGTTGTTTTTAATTGGATAACACACGTTTGTTTCTGCTCCGATATTGTTTTAGGGGACTGTGTATCATTATTATTGTCGAATGAATATAAATCCATATTTCAGGCATACTGTTGAACGGAGTTAGCTCTCGCGTGTTGAGAGATTTAATCAAGCCGAGCCACTCATTGTCATTCAGAGAATATAAGCCATGCTCTTTTTGCACATCGTTAAATAATACACTATGAATGAGCTCTAGAATCTCATTGTCTGCATACGTTATACGATGCAACCCGTGGGCGTTTTTCCTTTGCTCACACCCTTGGACGTTTATCCAAGTTATTTTTATTTTTTGCCTTCTCTTCACTTTAATCTTTTCGTCACTTCAACTCATCAAAATAATAATAATAACAGATAATACTTATTGCATCATTCATCACATAGGGTGCAAATTTTCGAAAATTATTTTTTCTCTGTCCAAACAAAAATTAAAAAATTCAGCCTCGCTATCAAAGTAATGCCTATTATTTACATACATAAAAAACTTAACGAGTGTACATTAGGGTAGTCAAAAAAATAACTAATTTTATTTTTTTTGCGGACGTACATTTAATATTTTTGGAATGATAAAAAAAAAAGATGCCGCACCAAATTTCAGTCCGTTAAAAAAATTTTTAGACTATAGGTAGCGATATTCAATTTTATTTCTAATTACAAAGGACATTTTTTGTAAAGCGCCAAATTTTTTAAAAACATATGTAAGGACTATATGAAAGTTACTTCGTTATCCAGCTAGAAAATTCTGAATGAAAAAGAAATTTTTTCCAATGTTATATTAAAATTGAAAATCGCCACCTCTAAAAATTTTTTTGAAGGGCTGACATTTGGTGTGGCATCTTTTTTTTATCATTCCCAAGATATTAATCATGTGTCCGGAAAAAAATAAAATTAGTCTTTTTTTTGGACCATCCTAGTGTATATGAAAACAATAACAAAAAATCAAAGGATTTTTCTTTACGAAGGTTTTCTTTTATAAAATCGAAACCAGGGCGAGTTGGATTGAAAAACAAACAATTTTTTAAATATGTTGTATATAATTTGATAAAATTGTGACACTTTCAGTATTTTCATACCAGAACCTTTAAAATGTCAAAAAATGAAATTTGGTGAATATGCAGAGATTAGAGTAGAATTTCATTTCAAAGTCTATTGTCTCAGAAAAAGGCTGGTCTAACTTTACCAGCATTTATTTCTCAATTTTTCAAAGAAGTTATCTGTACAATAAGCTACATAAGGAACAGTTCGTCATACTTTTTTGTGACGTTTGATAAGATACTATATCACTTACTTTTCAGCTACGCTGTCGATATTATATATTACGTATGACTCATTGTATACGTTTTTTTCTCTCAAATTTTCAAAAATTTTGTGTACGAAGCAAAAAAGTTTTACCAATTGAATATTTCGTCGATCATCCTGTAAAAATGTTTGTATAGAAAACGTTAGATGAAGTTTATCATTTTATTTGGAATAATATTTAAAAATTTTTGAATAAATTTTTTATTATTATTTTTTACAACAAAAAAATCAAATATTTGCGTAAAAATAAAAGTAAGTAGCAAAAAAATTCACTGAAAAATTAAACCGAGTGTTCTCGTAGGTGTACGAAAAAAAAATTCATATCATTTACGTATAGAATAGTTATGTCATCAGATTCGTGCAAAGCATATTCTTCGCGTTTGTTAAATTACGCAAGACGTTGTTCACCTTGCGACACGTTGCTCTTTCCTCTCAGATGATTTTTGTGTTCCCAATGAAAAAAAAATCTTTGCGATCCTGCCCATATTTGTAACTAGCACGTATAATTTTATCCACTTACAAAAACAAGCAGAATTATATTTTTTCTCACGATGAGAGTCGATATCGAGAAATTGATTTTTAAAATAAATATACTTGCATTGAAAACAAAACCCGTTTTTAAATCTTTTTCACAATAATTATAATATCGAAAAAAAATTTCGATAAATTTTCGTGCAATGATGAACAAAATGAATAATGTTCATTTATAAAGAAAATTAAACGTGAAAAAGAAAAGTTTTCATACAAAATTTTTTTTTCAGACATGAATTTTAAATTTAATACGAGTGTGTTCATTTCACATGACTTTTATCAGTAGATCGATACATGGATGCATTTTATTGTAAGAGAGAAAACTCTCCTCTGCTGAGTAAAAGTTGATGTAATAAGAGTATACAGTAAGTTACATAAGTAATAGTAGTTACAATAATAACGTAATTGTATGTAACAAATACTAATAATGATCATGGTAAAAATAAGATGATATTCATTATTATAATATAATACATATAATAATAATATACTAATATTTATAAAATTATACATATAATTAATTATTATTATTATTTAGTTAATTACGATATTATATAATTAATTACTATATTATTACTATAGTTAATTATTATAATTATATTATCGCTATATTGTATAATAATCGTATATTAAAAATATAGATATGAGGCCTCTAATCGATTCATCGGAATATAGAACGCATTATGCGGAGCGCATTAATTTTTGGTTAAAATCTTTACTCATTAACAAAAAAATTTAACGTGCGCTGCTTTGGAAACAATGACCTTAATGTTTGAATCATTAATTTCGTCTTGCAAATATTTTCAGGAATTACCTATTATGAATTCGATATCGTCGAGGACACGAAACGATATCGCCACTTGAAATTTTGAGACTTTCCTATTTTCGATTCTCGATAAATCAGGCTGGAGGTCCTCGAACACGCGAAATTTTCTCAGCTCATGTGAAACACAACTTGCAACACATTTTTATATTATTTATATCCAATATACCTGAATATAGTTCGGGGATCCTAAACATAAAAAAAAGAGAGAAAATTCTTCGAGCGTAACGAGGAAAAAAAAATTTTCAAATTTTTGTTAATCCCTCGGTCATTAATGGTTTCCATGGTGATCTGTCGAGGTCGAGTGAAAAACCGATTATAGTCTTAATTGTTAGGTTTTATGACGCAATTTGGAATCAGTAGGCCGGTATAAAGTGTCGGGGTAAGACGTGTAGAGTGTCTCGCCAGGTAATTTGTTACCGAAAAACATTTTGTAGAAGTTCGACAAGTTCAAATCGAGTGTCAGTTCCAGTGTAATTTTCAATCATACGAAAAGTGAATAGTTTAGTGATTCTAATTTATAATATCGTTTCAAAATACTTTTTTTTAAATGTCGGTGCGAATGTATCCTGTATTAAAAAAGTGATGAAACCTCTAATCAATTAATCGGAATAGAGCACATTATGCAAAGTTGTATGAATTGTGCGTGTAGAAAAAATAGCAAAATATCAATTCAAACATATCAAAAAAGCGGCCATGTAGCAGTCGCGTTGGCGCTTATAATAAAATAAAAATAATGAAGAAGTAAGTAATATGAAGTATATAGTTATTTAGTGGTAAGTACAAAGTATATAGAGAAGAGAAGTCGTAAAAAAGAGAAAAGCCAGATTGCCAACTCGGGGGTTAGCGGAAAAGTCCAATATTCGTCAAGGACCATTTTAAATAATGCTAAGTAGACTTTCTCGAGAGTATAGGCTAGTGAACAACGGTGTCATGGCTAGGACAAAGGGCTCGTTGCAAAGCGAGCACGAAGACAGGATGCGATAAGAAGAAAGGGCACTCTCGTCAGAGCCTTTGTACAAGACAATACGTATCTCAACATGCAATCTTTAATTTGGCATATTTTATATTTTTATATTCAGTCTCCATTACGAATATTCTTTGAGGTGGGAATCGCGTGATAATTATCTTTTAGGTCAGAATTTCTTGAAAATTTTCACAGAATTTCTTTAATGTCTTATCAAGATATGTTTAAAATTTTAAGAAGTTTTACATATCATTTAGAAATCAGGATATTGTAAGACACAACTTTTTCTAGTTAGAATATCATTGTTCCACTTTTTGATAATTAATAAAATTTTAAAAAAATATTGTCATGAAATATTATGTTTGTTCTTTGTGTAATTCAGTGTAATTTTATTTATAGTATATATGTATATTTTTTAAACAGTATTCAACAACAATGATTTTTTTGGTAAAAGCTAAAAATACAACAATGAATTGTTGAAAATTTTACATTTTTTAGAGTCTCTTATTACATTTTAAATTGATATGTATTAAAAAAAGATCTGTATGAGTAAGTTTGTAGAAACTCTGTCTCTAAATCACTGGATGATGGTTTTATAATTAGTTTAAACGTTCAGTACAAATTGAATTTCTAGAAACTATACATTGTAAAAAATTTCGCGAAGTTAACCAAATTGTGTGAGTGGTAAAAGGAAATGTTGTAAAATAATAACACCTGCATGTTTGGTAAAAGATGTTAAGCGTTGTTACTTTCTGATTTCATGGGGTTAAAAAACACGTTGTTTTGAGCAACAGGAATGAGCAGAGCTTGATACTTGAAAAATAAAAATTTTTCAATGGATGATGTTTATTGCACCATCGAAGAAATAAGCATCACCTATTGAGAAATTATAATTTCTCAGAAAAGTATATCGAGCTTCGATCCATCTCTGTTCAGCACTAAAACTTTGTTTACGTTTCTGGCAGTCCACTCTATCAAGTGACAATAAATGGACGAGAATGAACGCGAAAAATGTAGTATCAGGTACCTGAGCTGAAGCTTGTTGGCATACCAAAACATCATTTATGACTCATTTATGATTCATTATCATATCATTAAACAAATCGGTCCCATATAATACATCTTTTATTAATCAGGTTTGAGGGGAAGCATAATTATTTCAAGGAACTGACAGTTAAACAGAAAAATTTTTGAAACATTGCCAGAATATTCGTTACTCAACATCAACGTTATAATATATCTATTATGAAAAAAATTAGCATACAAATTTTTTTTTTAAAAGAACAAGTCTAGATAGTAAATTACTCTACATCAGGATGAATCTCTGCATTCAGAGAGAGAGAGAGAGAGAGAGAGAGAGAGAGAGAGAGAGAGAGAGAGAGATGAGAATCAAAAAATAATTTACAAACTTGTTAAGATGGAATTTTTTACGAACTCTGAGTTGCATATATATGTATTGTGCATAAACCTTTTAAACAAATCGAAACTTACATTATTCCAAAATATTCTTTATATTATTGAGTTGCTTATTGATACAGATTAAGCATAATCTGTATCTCTTATTTATTCGCACCGAATGGTATTAGCAAGAATAGTGTTGCTTCGTTAATTTTATGTACTAAATGGTGTTTATATTGCGATGTTAATTATTTACACTGATTAAACACAGCACATATAAAACCACATCTATTAACACCATGCCATTCTACACTAAACGGTGGAGCTATATAGACCAATAATGGTGTTAAATTAACACCATTTTAATACCAAATTTTTTACATTAATATTCATGAAATTGAGTTTCACAACTCAACTTTTCAATTTTTTCAAATTTTATTCTGATAGTAAAAATTTCTTCTGATAAAATCGTTTCAATGAATAGTAATTTTGTTTCATCATTAATTAATTCGTAATGTGTTTCTCGATTTAATGTTCGCGGGTAAAGTTGAACGGTTGGTCCGCTGTTGATTGTTGTTTACATTATTTTGGTACATTTTGTATAGGCGTATACAAAATTGTGTTTTCTCTTATCACATTGGCAGTGAGTCATGTTAAGAGCATTCGCAACTTTTAGTCGTGGGTGAGATAAGTTAAGCACACCGTGAATAAAAGCGTTCCACGCAGTCGCTTCGTACATGTTATTTATACACATATATCTTTCGTCTGTCAATTCCGAGGTTCTCCTTTGTCCTGGATTCTAGAACGACGACAAAGACTCTTTTTTTTCTCCAAATTCGAGGTCTCTGGAGCCTCTGGAATTCTCAATACTCTGAGTCGTAAAATCAAAGTTAAAAAGTGACAAAATTTTCCACGAGCGAAAAAAAAAATTTAATTTACATACACTGTGCTCTGATGAACAGTTTTATCAATTCTTTGGAATTGATTGAGTTATAAATTTAAAAGATTTGATTGTTTGCATAAAAAATGTGTATAGTATTAATTGTGGAATCACTTTTGTAGTGTATTAAATTCGTGAGAATCAATTAATTTGTAATACATTTTAGGAAACTGAAAAAAAGATGAAATTGTCAAAAACTAGAGATTATAAGTCTCGAGAACATAGTTTTAATGATTTTCGCAAAAAAAATTCACACGGACGCAGTTTAGTTTTTAGATTTTTACGTCATCAATGAGATCAAGTTTATCAAATTTCAATTTTTGAATGATGTTAATTGGTGGTGAAGGTGGTTTAGGTGGTGAAGCTTTTTGAAATTTGGCATACTTTTTAGTTTATAGCATATCAATGAAATTTCCACGAAATAAATTTGTAACAATAAGATTTCTTGTTTGATATGAAGAAAAAAATGAGAAAAAACACTTTTTGTATGTGACTATAACTATAAAACTTTAGAATTTTCATTAAAATTTTGAAGATTTCGTAATATGTTTTATATTACGTTGAATTTTCTCGACGAGTGTTTTATGGGAATTTCGGATGAGTTGAGGATCACTGTAGGTCGGTCCAGCCGATATCATATACCTATAATAGTTGTTATCAGTGTTCACACGTGGTACCCACTAATACTATTTTATTACCGGTATACTTCTGACCGGAATTCAGTGCACGGCTTGTGTACAGATACTTCTATGGGTTCCTTCGACTTACGTTGACCAAATTATCAAGCATATTAAAAAAAAAGCTATAAACACCAGTTTCTAAAATTGAAAAATTATCTTTCCTTGGGTTGTTGTTATGACATCAATTTTTCATGCATTAATAACACTAATAATTAAACATATGCACTCGAGAATGCAAATCGTGATAAATATTAAATTATCGATATGTTCAATTTTTTAAATAATAACTCTGTCGTATTTTTACTGATTTTCTGCATTTTAAGGGGGTAGGCCATGCACTCTAGAATTTTCGAAAAATTGATTTTTTTAAATGGTCTCCTAGGACTTTATTTTTAAGCTTAAAAATGATGTACCAAAAAGTTATGGTCGGGAAAAATTTCTGAGTACTCATTTTTTGAATTTAAGTACAAGACCGCTGGGTTCGCAGCGAGTCTACTCAACACTTCAAACGCATTTATCTCAAAACTGCATTTTTTAAGTTGGCCGGAAACATAACTCAGACAATTTTCAATCGATTAACTTGAATTTTGGAATAAATATTCAAAAATATATTGTCTATGGAAGTACGTAGGGGTTTTTTTATATTGCATAGACCATTTGTTATTAACAATTATCTGACGATTTTTTAGACGAAATTGTCACATATCACTTTAGAAGTGCGCCATTTTGCCAAAAATCAATATATCGAAAAACTCCTATACGTATTTTTATAGTTATTATTATATATAAACGAACAAAAAAATCGGCGGTTCGTCGTAATTCAAGAATTACAGGAGCTATTTGTCCGCCTGTGGACCCTATATATAAAACCGAAGACGTCATCTCAAAAACGCTGCACAGCCGCCATTTTGAGGTTTATCGATTAAAAAATTATTTTATACTGTCACTGATATGTATAACAAACCCCCTTTTTTGTAAACTCGATTTATTTTGTATTTAGTATATATACTTCTGAAAAAAAAATCTGCAAAAAGCCTATTTTTTCGGTCGCTATAGAGTAGCCTATACCCTCTTATTTAAACCATTAATTGACAATTTCAGCATATTTGGCTAATAATTTCTACATTTATTATTATTATTATTGGTAATTTTTAACGAACGAAATAGTGTTTATTGAATAGAAACAAAATTTATTGCAATTTTGTTTCATTCAGATGAGTTTTTCCGAGATAGAAACCGACCAAAGATCACCAGTTTTCATTGGAGTTTCGCAATAATATTAACTTCAAAGAGAATTTTTTTTTATTCCGAGTACGAACGGGAAATTTAATTAAATGCTGTTTGGATGCATTTTCATGCTAACAGAAGTAAAAAATAAGGATAATACAATTAATTAAAAAATATGACAGAGAAACACAATTTGTAAAACGTAAGAGATTTTTTTACATTTTCAGCTGTGAAAATGTAAAAAAAAAAAAAATTCATAAAAATCTCACATTTTGATGTTTAAATTCAGGATATGATGAGTGTCTAAGTCTTAACAATAAGTTTAAAATAAATATTGAACCACTGAACAAAATAATACATTATAAAAATTAAAATAAAATAATACATTATACAAAAATATATTAAATTCTCGTAGTTTTAAAAATATTTCTCTCATATGTATCTTTAAAAATGTATCCATAAACGTAAAATTTATGTGTTTTCTATGTTTTCATTGAAAAAAAAACACCAAAATCGTCGCTAAATCTCTGACTATATATTTATGTGTTTTCTATGTGTTTTCTGACTTAAAATTTATGTGTTTTCTATGTTTTCATTGAAAAAAAAACACCAAAATCGTCGCTAAATCGCTGACTATGTACTTATTCTTTAATTATCTCTGGACGAAAACTCACGTGTACATGGTGGGCTTGTCTCGCGTACGAGTTTTATCCTCCACCTCTCTCACCTCTTCCTTCTTTCAAACTCTCCTCCTACTCCTCGTCATCTCCGCGAGTTTTAACAGCACCGCACCGCGCGCGCGAACCGCCGCGTTGTATTCGAGTCGCTCAGTTACCAAAGAGACCTCGCTCACAGAGCGTGTCTCCCTCTATTTTATTTTTCTCTCTTATTCCCGTTCTCGCCTCGTCGGGTCTGATTTTTTTTTTTTTTTCTTTCCGGAAGTAATCCGTGCTCGGGCCGAAAAAAAATTTCAACCGCTTTTTCTCACCGCGTAATGTGACGAGATTTCATCCAAATTTCGCAGAAGTGTACGCGTATAAATATATGATTGTGGGTATATATAATCGTTCTCGCACGAATTTTCAAAGTTCCCGGGCCGGCTGCGTGACAGTGACTCTTTGTCACGCTCTATAATTTCATTTTTTGTAATTTCTATATTTTTATGTTATTGCTTTTTTTTTCTCTTGTTTAATTAGTGAATAATATTTTGCATTATTTTTCGCTGGTTGTCATTTATTTATCGAGTTATGACATGAGTGCGAGTGTCTCGTTGCCACGTGATTGGATGTTCATCGATGATTCTTCACCGTGAGAAAATCTATCGTCAGATGGTAAAGTCGCGTTTACTGTAGGATTCGGCAGTTTGGTAATATTTTGTTTTTTTTTGTTCTTTAATTTTCGTGTATTTATTGTTTTAACAATGATTTTATGATTTTTTTATCTACCTTTCTTCTCGTCTAATTTTTATTACGCACTTTTTTCCGTTCAATTAATTTTTTTAGTTGTTGAGTTTGCTTTTTTTATTTGTTGGTTTTTTAGACTCTGGATTGTATTGCCAATACATCAAGAAATAACATGAAAATTTATGTACGCTCACAATATCAGTACTGACATTCTGGTCAATTCGTTAATAAATTATCATTCCAAATCTAAACTAAATAGAAGATATGATATTCAATAAATAATTCTAATATCAAGGCATAATGATGAATCTCACGTTTAACGTGATAAATTTGATTTTTATAGTTAGTTAAACATTGTTGATATAAAAACGATTACTAATTGTTAAAACATTGAAATACAGATTTATGCATTTCAAAAATTTATGAAAAAATTTGAAAAATTTTATCGCCTAATTTTGAAGATACAGCTATTGAAAATTTTTATTTTCTTCTAAATTTTACATAAAATAGATACAGAAATGGAGTTCAGATGCTGGGATTTTAAAGCATGCATGCTTTTATGTTTTTTTTTATAATCATTGTCCTTTTATTCATCACTATTCTTATATGATCAAGATTTCAAATTTGACCAATGTAAGTTTTTTCAACCGTGTAATTTCAACATGATTTTTTGAACTGGATTATACCAAGAAAACTACCTTGAAAAAAATATTTTCTGGAAGTTCTAAACGTATGGACTTCCGCTTCTCTTTCATTCATATTTATTTACGATTCGGCTAATCGGGCTCAAAAAGGGTTATTTACATTTTATTTTCCGGGGATCAATTGCATCGGCGAGACACACGATGATCGGATGAGTAGGCTCAAAGGTCACTGGCATCAGCGAGCAATCGTTTCATTCAAATGATTCCGGACACGATCCTCGTGCACTTGTCCAAGAACAATTCTTTCACTCGTTTGAGAGATTTTCTTGATTTGACGTTTGACGAGAAAAACATTTTTTCTCGTTTTACAATGTAGTTCTGCCATAATGAACCTTTATAGAAATAAAAATTGACAAAAAAATTAATGTACAAAGCGATGACAATAAGCTGTCGATTGATCTATTTCTAAGTACATTAAAAAAATATATATATATATTTATATATTGTATATATAAAAATGAATCGTTGTGCGTTAGTCTCACTAAAACTCAAAAACGACTTGACCGATTTAAATAATTTTTTTTGTTCGCTATAGTTCAGGAGTGGTTTAGAAAAAAAGTTGAAAAAACTCTAAAATTAAGCTGGAAAATCGAAAAATAAAAAATTGTTGATTTTATATGTGAATCGATTGTCTAGGTGATATTAAGTTTATGCACCGGGTCGGTTAGTAATCAATAAAATATAATATCATTTCAATCAATACAAATATTTTGTAAAATTTGAGATATTGCTAAATGTTTACGCTTTATCGAAAATTATCGTTTGCCACAATTAGAAACTTATTTTTTTTAATTATTTAAAAACTATATACTTGTTTTTTTATCATTTTAGTAATACATATTACAAAAAAATGTTCAATAAAACGCTGTGACAGATTTAGACAAAAGTACAATGATTCTATCAAGAATATTACAAAAGACACAATAATTTAACAACTAAAGTTGCGAATAACGAATAATGGACTTTTGACTCGATAAATTTGAATAAATTTGCTTGGAAAGTATATTAAAGTGTAATTATTTATTATTTTTTGTACCGGTTGGAGTTGCTGTCTATATTTCGCAGTATTTAATTTCCTAAGGTGTAAATGGAACGCGACGTTTTGCGTAACGCTGCGGCGATGGCGCCCGAGTAAATGTGTGCTCCTGGAAAATAAAGAGAATAGGCCGGTTGTGCACGTCGGTAAAGCAATACCCTGACCGGTATCGATTACTTAGGAAACGAATATTGCCTTTCCCGCCAGCTAGAATTATCGCTCCGCGTGCATAATGTCGTGTACGCAAGGTCGTTTCGCCTTGTCGACGAATCGTCTCGATTAACGGAACCCTTACAAGATTTCTCCACTCGTAAATAAAAAGAGAAAAAAAAACACTTTAATTTCAGTTTACATTGTCTCAACTTACGATCATGTCACAATTTAACGTAAGTATATAGCTTTCCTTGAGAATTTTTACGAGCCATATTTTTTGAAAATATAAAAAAATTTATTTGAAAGCAAATTATTGGTGTGTTGTTCTTAAGTGTATGAAAAAAATTTCATGCCAAATTTTAAATCGTTATACTAAATATATGGTTCAAGAGTTGTGCAACCTCCAAAGCTGCTGAGATTTGGCATTGCTTCTTGTGGGAAATTCGTATATTTATTATTCTGAATATAAATTTAAAAATGCCAAATTTTTTTTGGTATTGTTTTTTTTACGCATTTGTTGAAGTACACTTTATAATTTATTTTTTTTACAATATTTACATTAACTTTTTTTTTATTTCGTTATTTGAACAGTAAAAAATTTTGAATTGTTAACAAAATATATACAAGTTGCCAATTGATATAATCAAAATAAATGATATATAAAAAAATTAGTAACTTTAAATTTATTAATGAATTTATATTCTATTGATTTTTTAACGACTTATAATATTGATTCCATAATAAGCTACAATAAATAAATTGATTTCCTTGTTAAATTATTTTTAATTCTATAATATTTGTAGAAAATTTGACAAATGACTCAACAAATGAAATAATTTCCTCACTCGTATGAATTTTCTATTATTGAGTAAAAACAATAATGATATGATACACTTTATTCAGTTAATGGAAAATGCAATAAGACATCACTCAATTTAATGAATGAAAAAATAAGATGAAGAGATTTTCTCTTACTGTGAATTTTCAAAGAATTTTCAAGAAAATCTCGTTGAGAAAATTAATTTATCAGCGAAAAAAATGTGTATGCCGGTGAGCAAAATGTGAAAAGGAGAGCAAACTGTCTGGAATTTCGAAGACAAGATGAGTCCACGAGTGCATTGCACTCACTTGTTCGAGCGATGCGAATAATTGTAATTCTACGAAAAAGATACACTTCAAAGTGCGAGAATGAGATGGAGCCGATAAAAAAGCCTTAGCTCAATTATCACAATGAGATGGAACATCCTTTCGTTATTCTGTCATCGCTAATTTTTATTTTTCAGTCACAAAAAAGTTTACCAAATATATACAAAGAGCCAAATAATTACAGAGTTAAGAATTTCTCTTAATTTTTTTACTTGATTTTTTTTTATTTCGTGTGCAAATTACTGGTGAAACGTAATTTTTCTTTCCTTTCATTCATGTAAAATTGTTTATTATTTTTTTGTGTCTTTATTTTTGATGAACCGTCATTTATGAAACTTTCGATAATAAAGTAACATACCTCAATTATTATTTTATGTGATTTTTTATAAACCATTATTATCAAAATTGTCAATAACAAAATTAGCATATTTTAACCAAAAATGATGGGGACCTTTTATTACAACGAATAAAAAAATGAATATGGTACAGTTATTAAATTTCTCTTCGAGATTTATTGCAGTTTTCACTAATATGAAATAAGCTCGCAATTCAACGAGATATTTTGTTGAAAATTGTTGATGTATCCGTCGATAAGTGTTCGTGCAATCTCGTCAAACGTATTTATACTTTTAAAGTCGAGTCAGCTGCGAGTCTTCGATATAAATAGGCGATATTTGCCAGAGATAAAGAGAGATTACGAGATAATTACAACCTGGGTTGCCGATCGTTCGTATTTTATTTTCCTTGCAGAAAATGAGGTAAAATGGAAAAAAAACGATTTGAAAAAAAAAGAGTAATTCCATTGATGTCATTTTTCCAATATAATCGCAGTCAATACATTGAAAAAAAAGAATTAAATGTACATATTTAAACATTGTAAAAAATAATAAGAACAATGAGTTAAAAATATAATTCGACAAATGTTATATTTTTATTTAACTCTCTTTTTTTATTTAATAGAATATTGTTATACACATTTTTATTATTATTATTATATTCTGAAGTTTTTTTTTTAGGTTTACAGTAATATTAAAATTTAATAATTTTTTCACTATCGATAACAATGTAGTTAAACATTTTTTATATTACATTATTACTCATTTTTTCATTACTTACGTTGTTTTTATGACAGTATTTTTTATATGTTTTCAATAAATTATTTACCACATTTCTTAAGGTATTTTAATTTATTTTATTTAATTTTTTTTTTAATTTTATTTTATTCTAAATTCTAATGTGTAGGATAATGTAGCAGAATGCTAGGAAATATAAATCTTGACATTCAATTCGCAACTATATTTATAGCATTTATCCGGTCCCAAAGGTCCCTTGAGCTTAATCAGCGTCAATGAGGGTGGAGCATTAAATTAATGTCTGCTCTAAGAGTCATCGGACACAACGGACTCTTGTCAAGAGAATTTTAATACAAAGGCCCGAGCGCATCCGCGTTGGCTCGCTCGATTAATCGTTTTACAGAGATTTTCGTTAGGTTTCTCTCGCATTCTCCGCGCAGTCCGTAATTTCTCGACTCGTCATGAACAAGAGTTTTTTTTCGTTCATCTTCGTCTTCGATTGTTCAATATACATTTATCGCTCTATGAATCTCATCACCTTCTATGGTGATGTGAAACACCCAATTTTTAGTGAATTTTCGAACAAATTTTCCACGCTCGTATCTTTCAAGCCAATGAATTAAAATTTTAATATGTTATGCAGTGTACGTTATGCTAGGGCATGGCATTCTTGGAATTTGGAAAAATTAAAAAAAAAACAAACGAAATTTTTTTTTTCTGCTTTTGTAATTCCATGAGTTTTATGTCCTAGTAATTCAAAAAATAAAAAAAAAAACTAAATGAAAAATCTTTTTTTTTTGTTTTTTGAAATTCCAAGAGTGTCATGTCCAAGTATAGCGTACATTGCATAACATATATTCAAATTTTTATTCATCTCCTTGAAAAATACGTGCGTGGGATTTGTTCGAAAATTCACTCAAAATTGGGTGTTTTATATCGTAGCTTATCTAAGGTTAATACTTCTCAATATGTTGAACAGGTAACCTAGTTCATTTATTCTTAATTTTAACAATTTTTATTGCTGAATTTCCAATCAAAAGTGTAACAATGTCACAGAATTCCCAAATGTTTATACGCGTACAACGCCAAAAACTCGACATTGTATCGAATTTTCCAGAGGCTGAATCATGACAATAATAATAATGCAAAAAAAAATTGATCAATTCATCAAAAATATTGAACTCGATTTTTATTTATTAACAAAAAAAAATGAATTCTCGTTAAATAACTTCATTAATTTGTACCAAGGCTAAAATTTATTCCGCGTTCGTTATGAATGAGTAAATATTTATAGTTTGTGCAAGTAAATTGTGTGAAGAGTAAGCAAGGCGCGAGAGTCGACTCCAAGCACCTCGGTAAAGCGTACGGTGCGATATTAATTGGCGAACATTTGTTGTACACGTTGCAGTAAATTGTCGGGAATAAAAAGACGCGGAGAAGGAAAAAAGTCGCGTTCGCCTGGTGGGAAATAAATGAATCCCCTTTTTCCTCTCGTTTCTTGCTCGAGCACCGATGAATACTTTTATATTTCAACTCGGAACATCGGACACGTGTTATAAATTGAGATTCATAATAACAGTTTGCCTCAGGCACCATTATCAGTGTACACAATCACCAACGTATACGCATTTCTATTCGTGAAACTGCTGGGCGAATTTGGATCAGGTTACCATCACGTCCAACTCGGGAACAATTTTTTTTTTTTCTGTCAAATACATACTTGAGATTTTAAGGTATAAGTCGCGTGATAGTATATTCAAAACTTTGGCTCACATGTTAACTAAATGTAAAATCATCACTTGAATTTTTTTGAGACAGAATTTTTAAAAAATTTATA
>JAPYYW010001776.1:0-25618 GCA_030522545.1 Cremastinae sp. A BG-2022a | reverse complement strand
ATACAGAGAGAGAGAGAGAGAGAGAGAGAGAGAGAGAGAGAGAGAGAGAGAGAGAGAGAGAGAGAGAGAGAGAGAGATGAAAAAAGAAAAAAAAAAGGTACAGTATCGTGTAAAAAAATAAACACACATAAATATGTATTTTTACTTATACTTTTTACACAATTCATTTTTTTTATTCTTCTCTCTCTCTCTCTCTCTCTCTCTCTCTCTCTCTCTCTCTCTCTCTCTCTCTCTCTCTCTCTCTCTCTCTCTCTCTGTATCTCGCTGTCTTTTTCTGAAGCAAGATCCAACTTTCGAAAGTATAGTTTACCCACCTACTGACCGATTATTTATATACGATTTTCTCTCTCACTCGTACTTTCACGCTTTCGCTCTGACGATCGGCCGGAACAAACGCTCGAGACGTGAACTCCGGCGGCTCGTACGCGGTGAGATTCACGCAGAGATGGCTCACCTACATTCTGGTAGCAAGTACCGTTCATCAGCCAGCCTCCAAACATTCCCTCAAGTTTCCCCTTCTCGCTATTTTTCATTCATCCGCGGTCCTCATCTTTTCTCTCTCGACGATCTTTACGAGAGTATCGAGAATATACTCTGTGGAATTTTCGACCATCAACCATTTTTCCTCCTTCTGATCGCCAAATTAAATGATATCGGTTCGAAGAGACACACTGAAAAATGGCAGTGTTCTTTATTCTCAAAAGGAAAGCCACTTTTAGCATTTTTTTATATCTATTATCAGAAAGACATAAATCGTCGGAAAATAGAAGGATGCTGACATTTAAATTTTTATTGGCATGGTAATATGAGCTTTTTTCATTACGATATTTATGTTTAAATAATTTTAAATATTTAGTGCACGGTGAAAATTAATTGAAAGCAATACTTTGCCATGAAGTTGTTAAGGATGTTGGGTCCGAAATCAAAAATAATGATAATTTTTATCTCCAAAATGTTGTATAAAAATTTCACGATGATTAGGAATTCTTTATACGAAAAGTTTTTTTTCTTCCTGATGTTATAAGCATATAGGATAAATTAAATAATATAAATAAATAAAAATATTTTTATTGAGAAATACATACATACTTAAAGATGAGTATGCTTCATCTTGAAACTTTTAAACAAAGTGATATACGGATTCAACACTTTTAAAATAAATTAATTTATTGTTGCTGGAAAGTAAACAACAATTTTGTTGTCAAATGACACAATATTCGTCATCTTTTCGATTGCATTTAATTTAATTAAAAAAAATAACATTATTTCTGTTGTCATCAGTAATTTTTGAAATAAGCGACCGATTGAATAAAAAAAAGGTTATTTATATTATTAGTAATTATTAAAAGTTCGCACGACGTTATTATTTGAAGGCAGGTAATTTTCAATGAAAGTCTAAAGCCTCATCAGGCGAGGATCTCGAAGCGATCGCGCGCAGTCTCGATCTCGCGAGCGCAGAACGAAAACGAAAAGGGTGAAAAGAAAAATGCGACGGCGTATATAAAGATGCATTGCAAATTTGCCGATGGCAAATGTTTGCCGAGACAGATAACGAGTGGAGGACTGTCAGAACGAGCCTAATAAGTTCTGGACACAAAATAACACCGAGTGACGGGTACGGCTAACACCTTCGTTTACGAAATACCGAAAATCCTTCGTACATTTTCCAAATGTTGGAATACTTATCGTACGACGACTCTCATTATGTAACGTATATGAGTGCCTATCAGCAAATTATCAATATGCATTGTAAAACACTACTAAATTTTTTTACAACCAATTACGCTTGTAAAAAAATTGGTAATTATGCCAAATGTTTTTTCGTTATTTGATGTAATACTTAAGAAAATTTTGTATGAATTATTCATATAAAAAAAGTAATTTTAATTTTAATTGCTAATCATTAGAATTTTTACTGTTGTGTAAGAAAAATCCTCAAAATTAAAAATTAAAGTTCTCTTCCGTGCGTATAATGTAGCTAAAATAATAATAAAATATAAAAACATTTTTCCTTATATGCTAAAAAATAAACGTGTAATATATATTTCAGTTGTAATATATAAAAATAGCACAGTTTTATAGGCAAAATTAAAAAATTTAAAAATAAATGAATAAGGTTTTAGACGTGAGTGTAGAAGAACGATAAATAAAAAGGTACAACTATGTCTCAAGGTTGAAAAGTGCACAAATGAGAATATTGCTCGAATAGATAAGGAGGATAATCAAATAAAGATAAAAATGTGTTTAGAATAGAATTTTTTTTCCTCGGAGACATATTCGTTGCAATGAAAAGAGTAAATATGGTAGAAAAAGTTTTTCAGATCATGGAGACGTGCGGTAAAAAAATAGATTGAACAATCAAACGCTATTTTCATTCATTTTTAGCACGATATAGGGGAAGATGGGACACTCTGTTATTCACAGGTGATTCGTATCATTTTGTTTTCGCAAACGTTGCGTGTCGAAGAAATTCATATGCGCGTCCCTCGTCGCGTATAAAAAATTCATTCTGAGCACATTTTTTGCTCCTTTTTTCCACAATTCTATAGTAAACTCAATGGTTAACGAGTCGTAACCCCGTATTAGCATGCTTCATGGCGAACCATGCATTTGCTTGTTAAATTCGAAACTTACGACCGTGACAATGTAAACTCGTAGGAGGGCACGAGTGTCGCGCATTTTTTCTCAGACACTTTTTCAATATTTTTTTTTATATCGAGCATTTGAAAGTTTATTTTATTTAAGAAAAATTCTTTTTAATCTCTCATCATCTGTTTAGAAGTGAAAATATCAATAATTTTAAAAATTGTACTCATTCAATACATTTTTTTGTTCTTTAAGATCGACCTTAAGTTTTTTAAGAGTATGAACTTGTTACCACTTTGAAAAGTTGTATGTTATTATATTTGTATTTTTTTGGTCATCATTTTAATTTAATTTAATGCGTTAGATTGGATCATTTTTCATATGACTGTATGTAATTTGTTAAAAATTAATCTTTAGTGGCGAGCTTCTTAATCGTTGTGAAACTTTCACACGACGCGTTGGAAACTTTATTTGTTGTAAGCAAAACTTTCAAAAATTAAAAATGATTTTTAATTACAAAATTTAAGAAAATACACATTTTTAAAAAATTATGCATTATTTTCGATTTTGAACACATCAACATTCTTAAAATATAAAATACTTTTTAGATCGCTAAAATATAAGAAAGCAATTTAGATGTGAATTTTAAGTAGATTTATCTGTTTAAATATTTTTCAAATAAAGCGAAACTCTCATATGTTCGATCGAGATGTTTACCTTTTATATTTTTTTTGTCGTTAAAGAAAAAAATCCTAACTGACTTAACCGACCCTTTTTTCTTTGCTCAAATCCTTTCCGAGAATTTATCTCTTCGGAGATAACGAAGTTAACGAGAGGAAGGAGCGACAAATTCCCCTTGGTAAAGAGATACGCGTTCAGGACAGTGCGGGGATTACCACCAACACATCGGGAGCATCATAATTGAGCAAAACTGTATTGCTAGCGTCAGATTTTAGATGATAGTAACGAAGAAAAAAAGAGATAATATACTCGCGGGATAAGTTACTGGCGAAAGGACGAAAATGAGGCTGTCATATCGATTCGCCAGTGAAGTCGCCCCGGGACTCGGTCGCCCTTGTGCTTTCTTCATCAACCCTTAACTTTTTCACGTTTGCACGAACATCAGAAAATCTTCAAGTTCATCAATAATAATACTCGATGTTTATTTGCTCATCTGACTCGTTAAACAATTTATTAATCCCATTTTAATTTTTTCTATTCTCAGAGTACACTTTGTCTTTTTTTTTTCAACAATATTTTATTTACGACGTTGCTTATTAAAATAATAAGATAAATATTTAACGATTAAAATGATGTTTTTTTTGTTCTCCTCATTGGTGAGGAATGGATGTTGTGAGAAATCCTGGATGTTGATGATTTGCCTGCATTATCAACTGGTACAGCGGTGGCAGCAACGTCTCGCGATTTCGTCCAGAGGGGCAGTAGTAGCGTTCCCGATATGAGCAGACTCGGCTGATTGAGCTCTCTCTCTCTCTCTCTCTTCGACGCTAAGAGACTGCTTAGAGGCTAAATTTGGAGAAGAAAAGCAGCGGTCTCTCCGTGCAATCGTTGTCGGAATTTCGAGGCTTTCGTCGCGGCGAGTGCAAAGCTCATCCGAGTCTCGCGTTTCCACGCGAGAAACCCTCGTCGCGGTGTGTTCCATCAGTCTCTCTTTTTATTTATCTCCTTCTTGCGTCCAGTCCTCGTGGTGTTTCGAGCTCGTTCCCGCACCGAGATGTGTTCGTGATCAGCCGGAAAGAGACTCCTCGTGCTCTTTATTCGTTATATTTAACCCTCGAATGACGAGAGGACTCTGTTTTTCGGCGCGGTGTGTCTCCTCGATCGATCTTGTATTAATCGAAAAATAAAGATTTTTCAAAATTTTTGAAATTCATGTACCTCGTAGCGTCTCTGCTACTTTTCGTATACCTTTCGGACTCTCCAGTTTCTGTAATCACTCATCTCTGTACGAATTTTTATGTACGAAAAAAAACATGTAGAAACGTCGATCCTTATTGTTTTTGTCTCTTTTGCAAATATATTGTTGCGATGCTTATTCGTCACGTTTGCAGTAGGTCCAATTTATTTATTTACCCGATCGATTGAATGCTCTAACTTTTATGGCGAACGTCCAGTCTAGATGTTATAGCGATGGTAAAGTATTTTTCGACCACTCTGAATCTTCATTTTACTCTATACTCGAGTTATTATATTCTTTTTTATCATCTCTGAACTATAGATTTATCACCGATACGATTTTCTGTTGCAGTTACGAGATTATTTATTTATTGTTTTTTTACATAACCGATAGTTTGATTTGTATGACATTAGAATTGAATAAAAAAACAACTTCTTTTTCAAATAGAACAATATCTTTTCATTTTTATTGTTGTATGAAGTATCTACGTGCTAGAAAATTAGAAACACCAATAGTTAGAAGAAGTATTCTTCAATTGTTGCACATACTTGTTTTTTTTTGTACCTCAATTTGGATGCAAATCTGTTTGATCAAGATTTGAAAGATTTATTACACTTCGTGTAAGAAATTTTTTATTACAATTGATTATAGAAAAGAACACTTTTAAAATTGCACTGCTCGTTATCAGGATAAATAATATATATATTACGCATTTGACAAATGATAGTTTAGAAAAAAAATTATTCGATATAATAAAATAATTCTCAAAAAATTGCACAATAATTAGCAATTTTTTTTTCTACTTTAAGTTAAGATGTAACACTTTATAATGAAGGTTAAGAATACATATTGCACTGATGCAAGTGGAACAAATAAAAATTTACTGCTTTGCAAATAAAAAATTTCCAAGATATTGTTTTATATGTTTTTTTTTTAAATGTATCGATGGAAAAGTAAGCGACGAGCAATATCTTGCCTTGATATCTACAGCACAAAATTGCTTAAATATTCGAGACGAAGCTATCTTTTTTTTTTAAGTTTCTTGCTCTGATGGACAATCCAAAAAATCTCACGTCTTCGAGCATTTGGCTCGACTTCTTCGAGAGTCGATTTCTCTCTCCAAGATTCCCGTTAGTCATTCCCAAAAATCCAACCGATTAGAATACCCAGGGACGAGTAGCCCGAAATTATTAATATATATTTTAAAGACAGGAATATTTTACAAATCGTAAAAAATGTTGTCGAGAAAACGATTTGATTTATTCTTTCAACTTTTTCCTTTGATAATTTCCTATCGTTTTTAACAATAATTTGTGCAAAAGTTCAACACCCAACGGCATTTCAGGAAAAAATGAATCTCTTCATTTTTCAAGCTGACATTAAACACGTACTCGGCGTGAATTTCGAAAGCAACGGTTTCTTTGTTTTATTAACTCGAAAACAACCAACAGATATAATCATTTACTTGTTGCACCAAGAAGCACGTAATGAAGATAAACTTTTCGGTTGAGAATGTCATATCGATCATTTTTTCTTCATTTCGAATCGTTGAAAAAATAAATTTTAAGAATGCTTCGAAACGAAAATAATAAAAATCAAGACTTAATACCTGTTTTTACCGAAAGGTTTTACATTATATTATAACAAAAAAAAAATAAAACAAAATAATATTTAAAAAGTAATGTTCGTGAAGTAAAATTAGAAAAAAAAGATTCAATTACCACTGATCGAGAAAAGAATTTTTCCTCAATTAATCAATAAAAAATAATAATTTTAACAAGCAATTAAATAAAAATAAATTAAAATTAAAAACGATGTAAGAGAATAGAACAGCAAAAAGCGAGATGAGAACTACACTTATCTTCTAGGGAGGATATATTCGATCTCTTCTGTCGCCTTTTGACAGAGAAAGTTGGCCGGAAGTTCTGACCTTGGATAATACATTCGCAGCTAAGGGGTCGATCAAATATTGTCAATTCTACAGCCGACAAGAACTTATGCAAGTCAAATGTTTGATAGAGATAACACGTTAAATCTACGAGGTAGGTGACGTTTGAAGTTCAGTGCCTGTAGGCATATTGATAATAGGCGTGGTTTGCCTTTTTTTTGTCAAACTAAAATCGTTCGAAGATCACTTTATCGGTGAACGAAAACTACAATTTTTTTATTGTTTTAAGGGACTTTGAAAAGTGTTTACACTCACTAAACAAAAGCCTTGATTGAGCTAACCAACTTTTGTTTTCTTTCAAAAAAATAACTCTAATAAAGTTTAAAAAAATGTTGTTCATTTTTTATATTTCCTTGAATTGCAAAATTTTTTTCAGTCATATCGTACAAAACATTCTCATAATTTTCGTCGAACATCGTAAATATAAACTTTTCTTAATGGCTATGTATTATTATCGATTAAATTTCATTGAAAGCGGGTTGTTACGAAAGTAAGGGATGAAAACCCTTAACGGGGGTACGGCAAAATTGCTATGTGCCTAACAGATAACGAATGTATAGAAAAAATTGTATTTATCGGGATTTCAACTATGAAAAAAATTCGTAATAAAAAATGATTAAACTATATCTATTTTTTCGTTAATTTGCTAAATAATGTGACAATTCGGAAACAGATTCCGACATGCAGATTTAGGAATCAGAATAAATCAAATACTGCGCTCCATTGAAAATATCCAGACATTTCCGATTAGCGCCGTACAGTAGATTTCGCCAATCAATGTCTGACAATTGGCGAATAATTTTACAAAGACAATACTCTTTCGAGGCGGATGTATCGCAAGCGATGCACTCTATTCGTTTTTTTTTATTCCCATCGCGAAGAATCGTTTCAAGTTGCAAAATTTTCGCATTACGAAACTAAATACAAAATTAGCAACGAAAAATGAAAAAAATAAATAATAATAATAATAATGAATAAATGATATATATTGAAAAATAAACAGAGATTCATGCATTTGTCGTGAATGTCTTTTTGTCGGTCACAAAGAATCGTTCTCAGTTGCAAAGTTTTAACGTGTCGCAAAACTTGATCGAAATTTGCAACGAACAATAAAATAAAGTGACTAAAAAACCAAATTAACAATAAATTGAAAGAAAAAATGAAAAATAATGAAAAAACAGTGTTTTAAAAGGGAAAAGTTCGGCTTCTGAAGCTGTCGTGGAAAATTCGTATAATTTTGTAAAACAAGGAAAAAATGTAATCGGTTTGATCGTTGCAGCGTTTTGAGCAAAATCGATCGGATCGGGGGACGGACCGGTAATGTTTTTCGTCGTTTAATCGTCAAAAGCACGTTTCAATGATTCGACAATATATACAATAATGACGGTACAAAAGAGAGCGGTCATTTCTCTCTTCCGAAATAACGGAAGTCCAGATTATGAAGGATGGTGGGGGGAGGGGGGGGGAAGGGTGAAAGGGGGGAAAGGGGCCTGAACGTTTGGTTGATGCGGTTTTATGGGGCGTCCCGATGTCTATAAGTGGGACACACGCTCTTGCATCTTGAGTATTTCCTCGTGGACTCGCAGTCAGTTAAGATCGTCACCTGCTTGCCAGCGGGTTATTTCTCTACCGTTCTCCACTTTAGTCAACCGTGTCATTTTTTTTCACTCCGCCTCCACGAGTGTTCGGATTGTCGCATGTTCACAGCTAATCGTAAGTCGATTAATTTTTCTTTTTTCCATCTCGCGCGTTTCTTCATTCTCTTCCCAGTGATTTTTTTTTTCTCCTCGTTGTCCCCTGGAATCCAAGAGTGCATCATTTTCAAGATTAGTTTCTCGCAATTCGCGACGCGCTGGTTCGAATACGCGAGTCGCGAAATAAGATTTCATCTCGACGGAACTCGGAATCTATGATAAAACATTCTTTTTTATTTCGAACAACGTTTCAAAACAATCGATATTTTAGTAAAATATAAATATAAAAATATACATTTTAAAAATATAAATTCATATTAATTTTTTAAAATATAATTAGCGTTACGAATTTTTACACGATAAAAATTTCTGTCTTCGCCAATAGTATTTTTTTGATATTTCGACTTTTGACATATCGTCGCGAGAGTGAATTATTTTCATCCATTGTTTCTCGCGAATTGTGACGTTGCCTGGAAAAATAACTGATTCAACGAATTTCTTCGTGTCAACAATATCCTCGATCAATTATTAAAAATCTATTTTTATCAAACTCTTTTCGAGTTTCTTAAAAAGTATTGCAAAAAATAACAATGAAATTAGTTGTATTTTATTTTCAACAAGTGTTATCGAAAATAGTATAACTATCTTTATTTAATTGGTCCATATTCACAAGAATTGTATGAGTAATTGATAAGTTAAAAAAATTTTTTAAATGCATCAACGTATACATACTGTTTTTCAATGTAAAATACGCGAATTTGATTTTTTTTCTTATATTCTACCTAATATATTTTGAAGAAATGGATAGTAAAATTAATGGCTTTTCATAAATTTATAGCTATATAGACTTTGGGTGTAAAACTATTCAGTGAAAAATTTTCAAGAAATGAAATATTATTGAGCAACTTTTGTCAATTTTGACAGAACTCTTAGAATTATTCGATTCCCCGTATGTTTCACGAGAAAATTGATTTAATTTTTTTTATTGTCTAAGAAATGAAAAATCTGTAAAAATATTTTTTTGGAGCGAATTAATGATCGCGTATACGGTTTGTTGCAATTTGCGATATTTAACCCCGATCTCTTCCGGGATGTTGACGTGTCACATCATCGACAGTCGTTCTCGAAAATAAATAGGAAGGAATCAGCCGTACGGAAAAAAAATATTTTGGAGTTGTGACAACGGTTGTTGTGATAAGATCGCGATAAACATTGAGAGTACTAGAATCTCACGTTCGTTGTGCGAGCGTCGCGGGAGATGAACATTTAAGACGCACACGAGACATGCATTTCTTCCGCTCGGCACACTTTCGCGGCGCGAGTCACGAGCAATTTCAAAACTGAAGAAAAAAAAATCAGGTTAACATGCTGGTTCGATAAATTGACAAAAATATCCACGAGGAATAATATTTTTTGATTTTTCGATTGAAAAGCAAAATCATATTTTGTATATTTCGAAGAACTAATTTGATTATTAATGATTTTTCATTTCAAAGCGTACATCAAAAGTTATAGCTAATTCATTAACAAGATCTTGCTCGATATAAACCAAACGACGAGAATAAAATTTCGTTTGGAGCTTCCTTTCAAAAAAATTCGTAGATGAAAATAAACATTTTTCTTTGGTGTACATTTTTCGACCAGTCCACTAAGAAATTGAACATTGATTTTTGGAATATTGAAATACTTTCGTTTGATTGTAATTTTTTAATTTAAAATGTACTGAAAAAGTGTTAAATATAATTTTGTTATTTCAATCGTAATTGTACAAACAATGATTTTCTATATTTGGTAATTCCAAAAAAATGTTCGTTCTCGCAATCAGTGTGGTGAGAGGAAACGGTTAAACCTTTCGAGTCGACGTTTGCCACAGTGTTTCTGCGAATTCTTGTCAGCTCGCTATCGTACATAGTTAATTGTTTTCAATGATAATCGTACTTGTTGACCTTAAAAGTTGCGTACAGAATTGCAATAGCTTGTCAAACTTGAAAAAAAGAATAGTCTCGAAGTGTCTTCCGACGAACAAAAAGTTTCTAAAGAGTGCACGCGAAAGGGAAAAAATACATTTCTACGACACATCAGCTGTTCATTTATTTGATCAAAAAAGGAAATAAACAAATCAGTTTCGGGTTATATTTTATAATAAAAAATATATAAAAAAATGGTCGAGGATAAAACGAATCGCACGTTTGAATTGTTCGGACTTTCCAGGTATGTAGAATTCGGAACAGTCGCGGTGAACGTCGTTTCACACAGTTTTTATCCCGAAAAAAATTCATTCACGATCACTTCCATTTTCCATGTGACGCCTCTAAAAAAAAAATGAAAAATATTCAGCTGATTTACATTTAGGTCTAAATCGTGAAAATCAAAAGGTTTTTTCGATAAACGACGGTTTTCGTTTTCAAGGAAATTCTTAAATGATTCTACGAAATATATGTTTGAAAGATTTATCAAAAGACGTGAGAGAGTCTTTGACAGATTTACATCGTGCCATCGCGTGTGATTTATCTCTCAGGATTAGCTCGTTATGACAAATGAATTAAGTAGTAAAACTTTTGGCCTATTTTGCAAAAGTCTCGAACACGTGGACATTGAATTCACATTCCAACTGGCAGAACCTTGACCGGAGTCACAAGCTTCGCAGCCTCTCGATTATTGTCTCTCGATGTTGACCTGAAAACCATCATTGACCTCGATCTTGTAAAACCTGTTTGTTCGCACCGTGTATACGTTCCGTTTTCGCATAATACGATTTTTTATACGTCCGCATAATAATTACGATTTCCAACAAGATTTTTGGTCCGAATTACCATCTCTCCTTTTTCGGAACGTGACATTTTTCAATCATTTTTCATCCTGGGAAACTTTCCAATTTGTATATTAATATTTATTACTTTTTCAGTTACGTGAAATAATTTGGATAAAATTTCGTTGATTTCTTTTATATATTAATTCATATTTTTCAAAAATTTTGCACAATGCACAGATTTAATTTAATTTAAGAATAAAACGTGAAGTTATTGAGGCCAGATACTTAAGTTTGGATAAAAATCATCCTCCGAATAGAAGATTATTTCGCTTGATCCCTACTCACCTCGTCACTCTTTTTCTATTTATTTTTTTGCAGTTAAATTCTGTATGTGTACAACGACCACGTGATACTTTCTCCATTTTCACGATCACGCTATAAAGCAAGTGCACATTATCGATCTTTTATCATCCGGTTGAGAGTTGAGAGTGGCCTTTATGAAATTTTCTGTAAAACATTTTCTCGCACTTTGCTGTAAAAAATATATTTTAATTAAAATAATACGTCAATCATTTTCTTGGTTCTGTTTTAATTTTGAAATAAACTTTGTCTTGTGAAAAGATTTTTACACAATAATTATCGAAATTTATTCTTTGACTTCTCTTTAAAATTATAGTTTCATTTTATTTTAAAACTTTTAAATTTATAAATTATATTTTTATTGTTTAAAAGCTTTTTTTAGAGTAAGTGTTCATAAAACATGTTTTAACACTACTATTAAAGTGATTTTTTTCGAATTTTCAAATTTTCGATGTACTTTTTCGTTGTTTTCCTTTTCTTATCGTTTAAAATCGATTTTTAATTGATAAAGTTGGACAAATTTTTGTTGAAACTCGGGGATGGTCCTTCTCAATTATCGTGTCTGGCCAGTGTGAAAGGATATAACTATTTATCTCCGGAAGAGCACGTACCGTTGTCAGCCTTTCTCCATTCATCGACCATCTCTTTTTTCTTCTCGTCCGATTTTTTTATCTCGCTTTTTTCGTTCCTCGCTTCTTCATCAAGAAAAAGATTCCCGTTAGAGTGTTGAGTCTTGTCGGCTTTAAATGTCGCGTTTCACTTATTCGATCGTGAGCTCTAGAATTTTGTGCCATGCCAGTGATCTCGGGCTCGTTTGACGCCTGAATTGAGTTTTCGCGTGTCGCTCATTTTTTTCTCTTTTTTTTTCGTTACGACCCAGAGACCATCATCGCTGTTGAGGAAGCTTTTTTTTATGGGTCTATTACGAAAAATTGCAGTAAATTTTCATTATTAGACTAGATTATTTGTTTTACTCGAATAATTTTTCAACTGTGAGAACAAGACAATTAATTATAATTCGATTCTTGAAACGATCGTATAAAATTAATAAAAATCTTCAAATTATTTATAAAAATTTACTTTTTTGCTAAACAATGTTAATTCATAAATTATGTGTTTAGAAACCAAAATAATTTCATAAAAATTGTATACGTAGACTAATATAACTATGAAAAAAATGAAATAAATTTGTATTACTAGACTAAATAATTTATTGTTTTAGTAATCATAATCCGATTCTTGAAATGGTTGTATCGAATTAAACAAAATCTGCAAATTATTAATAAATATTTCACGATCAATATGAACTTTCACTTTTAGATATGCACATCAATAAATTATTTATTTGATGATTAAATAATAAAAGTATGCATAGAATTAAATTTCTACGTTTAGCATAACAGAAACTGAAATAATTTCGTAAAGATTATGTGCATGCCATTCGTGTAAAATGGATTCGTTTTGTTTTTTTCATCGTGCCTTTGTTTTTTCATCATCTCGCGTTTGTCACGACTTCGTCACCTCGAATCATCTCCTGCTTGATTTTTTCAGGCTCGATGTTATTTGTTTTGCCACATCGCGGGGCAAAATTCTGGAAAAAATGAGTCACAGTGAAAATAGCTTCGTGCACGAACAAATAGAAAATCTCTGGGATTAATTTTTCATTATAATTTCGATGTAAAAAGTTTCTTTTCGTTTTGTTTTTCAGATAAATATAGTTGTTACACTTATCCAGTAAAGGCATCTCGTATGTATCGCACAATCATCGGAGATCGTTTTTTTTTTATTGTTATATACCAGTTAAGATTCTGACGGATAGAGAGACTTTCACTCCGGTGCAGATTTCTAATGAATTAACGTATCATCTCCTCTCTCATGACACTCCGTATGAAATTTGTAACCGTATCTTATTATTTTTTTCTTCTTCACACATCAACAGAAAATGGAGTGTAAACCCCAATTCTTCCGAGCGTTCTTTCTTCGCGTGCACAATTATCTGCAACGTCGCAATAAAAAAATACCACGAAAAGTCATTCCGCATGAGATAAAATTTGGTGAAAACATCATTCGAACTCGTGAGATTTCGACGATAAAAAATCACCGAAATAAACAATAAAGAAAAATATGCATCAGAAATGAAGTATATATTTATAAATGACGGAGAATTATGTCAAATAAACGAACGACGATCGAATGATAGCGCAGGGAAGAAGAATAAATGAAAAATGCACTGATAATGATAAAAGTTATAATAATATAATGTAAAGAAAAGTATTTTTTGAGGATGAAGAATAAGCGGGGGAATTCATGATCCTTCATATTTTCTTCATTTTCATTGAATAATTTGATTTAAATTCGTATATTGTACAATTGTTGACAATAAGTTTCTTTGATCTTGACAGATTGCTCGTGAACATGAGTCCGAACTTGTTTGGCAATTCGGCGACCCTCTTCTTGGAGGCCTCGCAGCAGGGTGTTCCTGAGGACAAGTCACAGATAGGCTCGGCCAAGAGTCAGAAAAGCACGCAAGAAAAACCAAAGAGTACCCCCAAGTACGAGTGGCAAATAGTTTGGAGAAATGTGATCGCCTTTGTTTATCTTCACGTTGGTTCCTTGTACGCCCTTTATCTCGCCTGGTACGAGATGAAGCTTCTCACCTGCATATGGAGTAAGCAGTCTCGTCCTTTTTCTATTCTTTCAATTCTCGATTCGCTACAAATTTCAACCCAAAACTGCGATTATACTTATCCATTTTTAACATTATTTGCGGCATTTTTTAAAGATGTTTTTGTAACTCTTAAATTTATTTAGAAAGTTTGTTGTAAACGACTACAACATACTCTAAATTAAGTAACCCATAGTTAAGTTTACTTAATTGCGAAAAAATGTTATGAGAAGATTATTCTTTTTAGTGAAATAGCAATACAGTGGCGCGACCTCCGATTGAGCATCACGTTAAAGCTCCTAATAAGGGGAAGATTTTTGTCTATACAATATATGGTACCTCCACTAGACGCACGCTTCGCGCTTTCGAACTCGCTCTGTCGAGTCCTCTCTTCTTTTCACAGGCGAACCTCTCCGTAAGCACGCTAGAGAAACTTGTTAACATGTTACCCCGCCCGTATTCACGACTGCATCTCCACATTTTATTCTCCGCGTTTTTCCGTTTCATTAATCTTATCGTATATACATATATGTATGTATTAATATATTTGTGATTATATTTGTCAGAATCTTTAAGTATTTCGTATACATTTTATTCTTTTAAGTTCGCCGTAGCTGGCGTGCTTATTGAGAGGTCCGCGTGTAAACTCACTCGAGCGTAACTCGAGCTCGAGGTTCGCGTTAGGGGAAGCGCTCGAGCATCAAGAATTAGGGGATTAACCGTACTTATTGAGGGCGTTCTTAATCGGAGGTTGCACTGTATTTAGCACGTATATACCCTTGTGAAACCTTTAAAAAAATTCATACACACGTGTATATATGATGTCAAAGAAAATTTATAAAAATTCAATAAAAATTTACAGATCTTCCTTTGACGTGACACCTATTTTATCTTAATTTATCGATTTCGTGTAATAAATTCTCAAAAAAAAATTGCGAAATAACAAATGTTTCATCTAAACGCGTTAAATGACGAGAACATAATCTGTAAATCTCTTTTTAGCGATATCAGTCGCAATTTCCGCGGCTCTGGGTATAACTGCTGGAGCGCACAGATTATGGTGTCATCGGGCGTACAAAGCAAAATGGCCATTGCGGTTAATATTAATGGTCTTCCAAACAGTGGCCTTCCAGGTAAATAAATGTATAATTACATGCAAAAAATAAAAATGAAAATTTAAGTACAAATAAAAGGATAAACCACGTTATAAAAATATATACATAACATGTTTTAAATATAAATGCAGAATGCATAAAAAATCATCTTTTTTTACGTTTGTTCTTTCGATGTAACTTGAATTTATTTTTTCGTTTATTGGTATCTTTTTGCCAGATTTTTAATAAAAGCTGATATTTATTCGATTTTATTGATAGAATCATATATACGAGTGGGTCAGGGATCACAGAGTTCATCACAAATTTACCGACACGGATGCCGATCCTCACAACGCCCAGAGAGGCTTCTTCTTTTCTCATATGGGTTGGCTCATGCTCCGCAAACATCCGGACGTTATAAATAAAGGAAAGCTCGTTGACATGAGCGATCTTGAGAAAGATCCAATCGTCGTCTGGCAACGAAGGTCTGTCATTGATCAAAATATCATTCGATTGCAATATTTCACTCATTTTTTATTTTCATCGCTAGATTTTCACTCATCATAATTATATTTATTAAAACCATGAATTTTTCACTCTGAACTATCGTCGTCTAAATAAAATTCTTAATTTTTGTGTGTTTTTGATGTAAATTTTTTAAATTATCATAATTATGTATAAAATATTTATTATTTTCATTTCCTCAATGACAGACTGTACGTTGTTTTGATGCCAATTTTCTGCTTCCTTCTTCCCACTTGGATTCCCTGTTACTTCTGGAACGAGAAACCGATGTTGGCTTGGTACGCGACCGTATTCCGATACACGTTCTCTCTCAACCTGACGTGGCTCGTCAATTCCGCTGCTCACATCTACGGAACGAAACCCTACGATGCGTGAGTTCACGAGCACACACTCGTTCATTCTATCATTTAAATATATATATTACTATTTTAAGCATATTTTAAAACTAATTTTTTCTATTGTTCCACAGAGAGAAATTTATTCGAAATAATTACTGTTTTTTTTTCTTTCTTTTTTGGTGTGATAACCATTTAGAACAATTTGTGAATTTTTCATACAAACGTAGTATTTTTGTTGTATATAGCATTTTTCTGAAACTCTGTTTGCTTTGTGATGGAACAAATATTGAAAAATTGTTCGATAAACAAATGATGAAAAAAACATGGAAATTTGTTTAGTAAAAATTGATGACTATTGTTGCTTAATTGAAAAAAGAAAAAATACATAAAGTTTGTCGCGGTTCGACGAAAGAAAAAAAAAAGAAATAATGATGCGAGTGTTTGAAAATGTTGTCGACAGTTCCATAAGTCCGACGGACAATTTCGCGGTGGCGCTCGGTGCGATGGGAGAAGGCTGGCACAATTATCATCACGTGTTTCCCTGGGACTACAAGGCTGCTGAGCTCGGCAACTATCGGGCGAATTTGTCGACGGCGTTCATCGATATGTTCGCGAGGATCGGTTGGGCTTACGATCTGAAAACGGTCTCGCTGGAGATGATCGAGAAGCGAGCCGCGAGAACGGGCGACGGGACGAGAATGCCCATCAGGGCCGCCGGCCACGAGCATCACTCCCACGAGGGTGCGATCTGGGGCTGGGGTGACGCCGACATGTCCGCCGAGGACATCAACGACGCCAAGATAATAAACAAAGGGGATTAGAGCGACATTCCTATCGAGATAACAAAATGGCGAAACGAGAAAGAATAACTATAAATCTGGCCGAATATAATGGCCATTTTTTCCGCCACTACTTACTTTTTATCCTCATCAAATACGAAGGGAAAATGCAAAGAGGCTCCAAATTTTGAACACAAAGTTATGCAGGATTTGAGATTAAGAGGAATCCAGTTGGAACAGAGAATGAAGAGACAGTTATCGAGATGAGGGAAAAGAAAATCAATCGAGTTTGTCAATGTATAGCAATAATACGAGGGCGAGAGTAAAACGTAAATTAGTTGAATAAGAAACGAGGAATTAAAAATATTTGTCGATCAACGCAAGTCGAGAAAAATCGAGACTTTGTTCACGACTTGAACGTGATAACTATATTTTCATTATTATTATTAACGTTGATTATATAATATTATATTATATTATACTTCTACGAGAACCAAATTGTACTGAGAGAAATAACGATGGTAGATTTTTCCATAAAGTAACAATTATACTAATTATTTTACAATTGAATACTTTATTCTAGTTAAATAAAAAATATTTAGAACAGAATCTAAATAAAATGTGATTAGTTCTATAATAATTAGTTCAATGTTACTTTTATTTAGTAAGATCTACAATACTTTTCTCTCGGTGTACAATAACCAGGACCTAAAAGTGTATTTAATTCCACAAAAATGAATATAGTTGTCACGTTATAGTTGTAAGTTGTCACAATTTTTCTCAGTGTACGAATGTTTTTTTCTTTTTCTTCTTAATAACTAAATGCAATCGTGCCACACTAAATAAAAAAAAAAGAAACACGCACAAAGATCGAGAAAGATCGCTCAAAAAAGCGAGCATAATGGAGAAAAAAATTTCTCGGATACTTCTTCTGTCTTCCACGATTTTATAAAAACGGAGAAAAACGGAACACTGCACGATCGTGATTTTGGTGATCTAGTTTGATAATGGTAACACGTAGAAAAATTAATCAATATGATAATTTTTTTGTTATTTTTTTGTTATTCGTATAAGCTACGGTCAGTCTACAACTAATGAAAAATCAATTAAAAACAAACAAAATTTCTATTTTGAAATGGTTCGATAGCGAGAACCTTATTTTCAAAAAAATATTGAAAAATTCGATTTAAAATATAATCGAGTTGTCCTATCGTTTAATTTTTAATACATTTAAAGTTATATAAAGGTTAGATAATTTTCACATTCAAACGCGTGTTAATCGTTATAAAAAATTGAGATACCTCGAAAACAGTTCTTAGAAAAATTATCAAATAGATGATCAATGGTTGAGTATCCTTTTAAGAAATTATTTTGAAAAAAGAAATAATCTGACATCTAGGTTTTAAGCAAACAAATTGCGTATAAAAAATACAGCTATCGAACTATCTTAAAAAATCAATCGATAAAAGCGAATAAAATTCAAAAGTAAGAAATATTAAAAAACTGGATATTATCGCAGGAAACAGAAACGTGTTATCAAGCGCAAGAAAAATTGAATATTTTTCCACCATTTTTGGAATAAAACGTGACGGTGGAAATGTTTGCGGGAAAATATATTCCATTGCGCTTTTCGAGGGGACAAAATGATTCTTGATCTGTTGATGATCCGTTTCCTGGTTAAACGGATTTAAAGAAGATTTTAGCACAGCTCGTCACGTCCAGACATATTTTGACGTATAAACTAAAGATATAACCAACAGATTACATTTTTTAAAGATCATTTTCAAGAAATGCATTTCAAATGTCTTCAAAACTGTGTATCTTTAAAAAATGTAATCCAATGGTCGTGTGTTTAATTTATATAAGTGAAATAAATTTAGATTTTTGTCCCTTCGAATATCTCGACGATCTAAAAGGCGATCTAAATCTTAAAAGGCTTACTACTGTATTTATAAATAAATTATTGCTCTGTACATAAATGCGTGCAACGTGCTGTAAAATTATTTAAAGCGTTACATACGTTATCCAAATACTTGGAGGAACTTTTTTTCAGAAATAAATATAAAAATGAAAAAGTCATTATCGATCAATTATTTCGTGATAGCAATAACAAAGGCATTACGAATCATCACTTTTCTAATGACGCTGGACAAAGCGAAACTTTCGAAATGATGAAGAAGCAATTTTCTGCATCAATTAAGTGAACTCGCGGATTTTTTTTTCCTCCGTTTCTCGTCTTTTCTCACCGAGGATCTATTATTTTCTCGCGGTGTCCGTGTGCACATGTTGAGGTTGCATAAACGCCGTGCTTCGAGCCCAGCGCGAATTTCATCTCGAGGAAGAACTGAAGACAAAAAAAAATTGCAAAGCTATTACACTCGCTGACAATTTTTATAAATGTCCTTCATCGTGCAGGCTTCTCGCAACCTCGAATATATTGTTAACAATTCTAGCGACTTATTTTGCTATTTATTGTTTCTGTTTATTTTACGAGTATTAATGAAAATTCGTTGCTTTGGATACCCAATATTTTTTCGTCCACTGAAAGTAATTACGGTGGTATTTCCACTTCTAAATATATATAAGTTAAAAACTGTATATTGATTAGTTTAGGGACTAAAAATATTTTTATAGTCATTTTAATGAAGTTAAATGTACAGATGACAAATTTTTTTTTTCTATAAAGGGGCAGGGAAAGTTTTTTTTACCAAAAACAATTCTTACACCCAATTGGGAGTAAAATTTTTGAATTAGAAATTTTCTATAAATAAGGAAAATTATTGTTTCGAGTTAATGCTTGATATTAAATAATCGAATTTTTTTGTTTAGGAAAATTCCGATATTATATAGTATACGTTGCACAAAAAATGAAAATTCGTCACGATAATTAGCCTTGTCGATTGCATACCGATTATTTTAAAGAAAGCGCAATAAAGCAATTAATTAGCATGCTTACTCCCGATTGGGAGTAAAAATTTTGAATTGAAATTTTCCATAGATAAGGAAAATGATTGTTCCTATTAAATGCTTAATAATTATTAAATAAAAAATTTTTTTTTCCGGAAAATCCCGATTATAGTATATGTTGCAAAAAAAAAAATGAAAATTCGTCACGATAATTATCGTTGTCGATATAGCATACCGATTATTTTAAAGAAAGCACAATAAAGCGATTAATTAGCATGCAATAAAGTTATCGACTCGATGACGCGTTGGTGAGGAACACGCGCGAAGACGAGGGTTCAAATGTGTAGAAGAAAGAGAAGAGAGAGAGAGAGAGCCGCTTGACGCACTGACAATTGCAAATTCAATTTGTCCCAATTACCGGCACCCAAGACACTCGTGAATGAGAGGTCTCGCACGTGAGAGGTACACTTATTGGCCGGCAGCTCCAATCGTTGGCACTTTTCTTCGCTAACCTCCGCATTGGCCCCGAGATATTATTGACTGATTATAATTAATCTATGAATTGGTGAAAACTAAGCATGTATGCGAATTGTGTTTCTTTTTTAAGTTACAAAAATTATCATTTTTTTCAACTCATGAGAATGGAAATATTTTTCATAGAAAAATTAACATTTTTTAAATAAGAGAATATTCATTTTTATTTAAAATATATCGCAATTAAATTGTTTTATTTTAATTTTTTAAGTACAAGTGTATAGTTAATTTTATATACTTATTCAATTTAATTTTACTTATTTATTTGTTTAACCAATTAAAAAGTTTTGCATCATTGACAAAAAATACTCAAGCATACCCAACTGATAGCCAAGGTACAATAAATCAGAGAAAATTTTGTGTTAAAACGTAAAGTCCGAATTTTTTTTATTAAATGGAAGATGAAATTTACTAACGGTATAAATATAAAAACACAGATAATGTGCCCCCATATCCGAGTGCTAATTCGCTCATAAGAATAAAAGTAAGAATAAAATGGTAAGGCTAGAACAAAAACGAAACGACAAAGCGAGATAAGACAATAAAAGATTTTTTTCCGCTCGTTTTCGTTTCCTATCCCGGATGGGCCAATAACTGTGACTTTTCGTCTCATCGTCCAATCATTGCTCTCTTGCTGAGTGACATTTAATTGTGCATCACGGTGTGCGGGTGTAATTGATAGACAACGGAGAAAAAAAAACAAGTTTTTTCCTTCCATTCTTCCTCTTCGTCATTTAGTTCTTCGGAGATTCCCCGCTAATTGGAAGATCCGTCGCATCGGAGAGATGGATCAGGAACGAGATCATTGCTTCTCTAACCGGAAATTCATTAAAAATTCGTAAGAATCCAAAGAAAAAATAAATAAATATTTATTAAAGAATGCAGTTCTTAACATTTTCTCTAAAATGTCAATTTGTTAAAAATACAACTAAAAGAAAAAAATATATGTGCAGTTTTTTGATGATTTTTTAAAAATAAGTGTATATATCATTTCAATACATAATCGGTCGTCGAAAAGTGGATCAAAATCGAAAGTTGTCTATAATATTTCACCACGAATGGACCGGCTATACAGTGAGATTAAAAAGCTTGCAATAATATTTAAAAAAATAATAAATTAAAAAATTATTTTCATGTTTAAAAAATCTTTCATTTTGTTTTTGTGAAAATATAAAGATTAACGTTTAAGGACATGTCGCTAAATCAACTGGCTTATCCACAGTACCAGTCGAACTATCCAACTTTTTTGGAAAAAAAAACAATTATTTGCAACCTCGTAAAATAATTCAAGTTCTCAATAAATTTATATTCTCAGTGTATTTAATGTTGATAATATATTACGAAAAATGACGATTATCGGATTCGAGGAAAACTAAAGAGGAAGTCGTATTTTCAAGCCAAACGCTGTCCCATGCTCATTTCAATAATTATATTTAATTCGGCATTAATTTAGAACAGTGTACGAGGCTGAGTCACAACCTGGAAAACTGGGTAAATTTTTCGTCAGTTAAGATCGTTCGATCGTAATCAGCCGAAAAACAAATGAACGTAGCCCGTATATATATGGTCGAGTCGAGAAAACATTATTGTCGAGGAACTCATCGTGGGAGGGAAAGCGAGCGAAGATCCGTATATATGTCGCAGATATAAGTGGAGGGAGACGAGTGGGGGAAAAAATTTTGTCACGATATGAGGTAAGCGAGAGCGATTGGGAGTTTCACTGTACGTTAGATCGCCAATACTCGGCGTTGTTCCCGCTTGAAATTGGAGTGAAAGTTTTTCAGTGCGAATCGCAACAAGTGACCGATGAACGATCCCCGCGTGTCTTCGACCGAGTCAATTCTTCACCGCATTTTGTTTTGCCAAACTTTTTGTCCAAAAATAAGTGTTTGAACTCATCGTTTCAATTTTTCGCTCAAATTCACACCAAGAGTTTTTTTTATATATTTGTTTATTTCAATGACTTTCCGTTTTGTATGCGGGAGTATGTATCTCGAAATCGTTTGAGGCTTTCCGCACTGCATCAGGGTCGTCATCAGTTATCTCCGCGAGATCTCGAGCGCAGCGTGCTCGGCATACGTCGAGTGTCGCAGCAGCACACACACACACACACCGTGCGCGGATCGTTCGATAACGATTGCGATTTCAAATCGGTATACCGACTCGTTATCTAATTTCGCAGTTATTCATTTTCAAGTGACAAAGTGCGATGGATCCTACTGATTTCTAATGCGACGCCACTCATCGCCGGGAAGTCTCGCTGATTTGTCGCCCGGCGTGATTTTCGATCGTTCGCTGACAATCGCCTCGAATCGCGTGCGCGAATTATTGAATTTGTAACAGTGAATATCCTCTTTTTATAAGTTCGTTTTACGTTATATTTTTTTTATGAGAACGTATACGCACAAGTTTTCAACTAAAGTTTTGTCGAACGCAAATGAAGTTTCATTTAAATTATTACCATCAACGAGAGAGTGACATTTTTCGAGTTTCGGATTATTGTCAACCTTTTTTTTACGATACGATTGAACTTCTCATTCTTTTTTGGCATTCTGTAAAACACGTGCGGTATATTTTAAATAAAGGAATTTTCATAGCTTTCAGGGCGGGTTGTTCCAACCTCCAGGTAAGGCAAACTATCAGGCTTACCTGGAGGATGGAACAGCCCGCCCTCAATATTGCAAATTATTCAATAAAATGTTTAAACGGAGAACGATGTAGAACAGTTTCCGACACTATTTTTCTTCAATGAATACTCTCAACTACACTAAACTATATATGAAACAATGACAAATTTTATAAAAATAAATTTGTAAAAGTATTAGTAAACAAATTTTCGTTCTCAATTACTAAATTAGAATCAACGAATTCTTCTTTCTCTCGGATATAATCATCTATAGTTAATTTTTCTTCATCATTCGATGGCCGGTTCGAATACGCAACGACGTAAAAGAGAAAGTGAATTTTTAATCAACGATTTATTGCACTAGGGATATTCTAATACAGTATAGGATACATAAACAAATTTCTCATCGTAATTAAATGAATTTTTTGTTATCGTAATAACATTAGACTATTTCCATCCTTGAGAGTAAGTCTGATAACTTTGAAACCGTTTAGTGATCCATTTAAACGTATACATAAAATATACATAAAACGTACGTTAAACGTACATAAAATTTTACGAAGCATTGCCATCTGATGGAATTGGAAATATTAATTGCTAAAATTGTATCGCATTTTTCAGATTCCCTCGTACCGCAAGTTTTCATAACTCTACGTCAATCTGTAAGATCCCATATCGAAAGAGTTGCAGCTTTTAAAAGTCAAAATCTTAATTAATACTTAGTAAAGACGATCGGTATAAATTATTTACAATAAATTATGCCTAAAAAGATGTCAAGTAACAATTTTATATTTAGTTTACACGCGTATATACGGTCAAACTTATTTTGAACAGACTGTCTTGCGACTAATTATAGAGTATACAAAATTAAATTCTTTAGTATAAATTATAAAAGAATGTTTTTATTTTTTGTTTTTATTTTTTATGTATTACATACATAGTATATGTATGTATATATAAATTCTGATTTGCATAAGAACACAAGAACGATGCTTGATAATACACTGTAGACAATTTCGTGAGTGGTAAAAGTGTAAAATAAAATAATAACACCGGTGTTTCACGGGGTTAAAAATCGATGTTTTTAGCAATAGGAATGAGCAGAACTTGATACTTTCTTGAGAAATGAGAATTTTTCAATGGATCAAGTTTATATTGCACCATCGATGAAATAAGATTGACCTGTTGAAAAATGTTCATTTTTTAGAAAAGTATATCGAGCTTCGCCCATCCCTGTTCAGCAATAAAACTTTGTTTACTTTGTCTGGCAGTCCAATCTATTAAGTGGCAATAACAGGGAACGAGAATAAACGCGAAAAGTTTAGTATCAGCTATCTGAGCTGAAGCTTGCCATATACAAAAACATCATTTTATGACCCATTATGAGCAAATCGGTCCTCTAGTATATCTTTGGTCAATCAGATTTGAGGGGAAGCGTAATTATTTCAAGAAATAGATACTAGAAACAAACTGAAATATAAAAATTTTAAAAACATTGTCAGAACACTTGCTACTTAACATCAAATTTTCATCTATTATAAAAAAAAAAATTTTTTAGAACAAGTCTAGACAGTAAATTAGCCTACATCAGGGTAAATCTCTGCATTCAGAGAGAGAAGAATAAAAAATAATTTACGAACTTGTTAGCACGGAATTATTTGCGAACTGAGTTGCATATATAATAATGTCCATGAACCTTGCAAACAAATCGAAACTTGCATTATTCCAAAATATTCTTTATATTATTGAGTTGCTTAATCTGTATCACTTTTTTATTCGCATACCGAATGGTGTTAGCAAGCGAATAGTATTACTTCATTAATGTTTACGCACTAAATGGTGTTTATATTGCGGTTTTAATAATTATTAACACTGACCAAACACAGCATATCATCAAAACGACTATTAACACTATGCCATTCTATACCAAACCATGGGAACTATATAGACGAATAATGGTGTTAAATCAACACCATTTAAACACCACGTTTTTTACAGTGTACAAAAGAATTCAATCTTATATATAAAGAAAAAAAAAGATGAAATAATGTTTGTATTTGGTCATTTGATGCCAAACATGATAATCACATAATAAATTATTCGAATAATCATCAATATGAAATTTGGGTAATATAGTTGTAAATATAGCGATATTGAAAATTACAGGAGGAATTGTATAAAATAGACATATTGGGAGTTGAGCGTGTGGTTGCGAGCGCATGCGCTCGTTAGTTTCGTTATGAACGATAAAAATGGGGATCGAGTGAGCCGCAGTAGCTGTGCTCGTCGCGAGGAGAATGACGCTGGATTGAGGCGACACCGGAGCACGAAAAGGGAAACGGTCTCGATACTTCTCCGTCTCGTATGCGGCCTCGCTGCTTTTCTTCTCATCGTCTGTGCCTGCTTAATAGTCCTCGTTGTTCGCCTCGACGATAAACTCAAGGCGAAAATCGATTATCGTTGCGGTGAGAGATTTTTTATCTTTTTCCAAAAATCCTACGAATCCTTCCCTTATTCCCTCTGTCACTGTCGTCCGAACGGCGAGATCTCGTCGTGCATGAGATTCTGGCTCGACGGAACTGCGCACGCGCTTTTCAGAATCCGAAAAGCGCGCTTTTTAAACCCCCCCCAGAATGTCGTACAATTATATGTTTTTCTCTTTCCTTAGCATCAGTTACTTCAATTACTTTTTTTCATGATATTTTCGTGACACACGGTTAAACTCAACATCCTGATAATTAAACGTGTCCCTAAATATAAATGATCATTTATTTTTTATAATTTTAAGGTTTTCTTAAGGTGGTTGGTCTGTGACAGTCAAATCCAAAAGTTTCTCCCGTTTTAATGACGTTTTTCTGACGTTCACAGTGATTTTCGAGATTAAGTTTATTA
>JAPYYW010001775.1:0-32015 GCA_030522545.1 Cremastinae sp. A BG-2022a | reverse complement strand
GAAAAAAAGTGATTTTCAAAAATGAATATCTCTATTTCTAGACGATGAATGTTATTAAAATTTGGTCACAAGTTAGGTATCACATTAATCTCAATGTATACCAAATTTTAGCGAAAAAAGTTGAAAAATAATTTTCACATGAGAAACGATCGAACCTCCTTAAATAAAAATAAACAGAGATTAGAAATGAGTGAGTATACAAGATTTGATTTTTATATTCAAGGGTGAAACGAACCGGAATTCCATGTAGCCAGGAATACCGAATTCACGTCCACGCTGCATATTGAAAGAGACGAGATCCATGCCGAATTTAGCTCCAGCTTTTTTAAACAGATGATTGGTGACTTCCTGGGTTATCGAGTCGTCCATGGCCTGGGCGACTTGATTCATCAGTCCCATGAAATATTCATCAAGGACTCCAGCCCGGTACAAATCATAGGGTCTTCTTATTAGGTCCGATAATCGTTTGGAAGCTAAAATTAAAAAAAAATGAATTATTGTTAATAATTCACATTTATTTTGTATAACATTTTAAATTGCTTTTAGGAGAGAACTTCATTTTTTATCCATCAAACTTTTATAGTACATCGTTTCGTTGTTTACTTTCAATATTTAGTTTTAAGAAATTCATTACTAACCAATAAATTTGTGCGCTTTGCTCCACCTTTCAACAGCGGTGGGGAGAAGCGAGTGTCCGAATCTGAAAGCAGCAGCTGCGAAAGCATCCAAAACTCCTGGATTTACCGTTGGATCGTATCCATCCCAGTAGCCCTTAATTTTTTAAACGATTCGATTAATGCGAAGAGATATTTAAAAAAAAACAATTTTTTTTTAAATTAAGTTATAAAAATTGAATTACCTGCTTCTGGAGAAGAAGGCCGAACTTTTCCATAACATCCTTACCGAGAAGAATGGGCAGGAATTCGTTGTAAGTCACGTGTTGAATTTCAGCGATGACGATGCGTCTCGCCTCTTGGAAAATGGTTTCATCGTCCCAGTGAGGATTAACCTGGGCCAAGGCTTTTGCTGCTCTGTTGTGCTCCCGGGCCATCAGTGTGTGCATACACGTGAGAACGAGCTGTTCGTTCACACGAATTTCTCCTAGAATGGTTGGCAGAGTAAGTAGCTGTACTCTTATTTTTATATTTTATTTATTTATTAATATTTTTCATATTTCATCTTAAGGTAGTTCTATCGGTACAGTCAAATCAAAATTAAGAAAAGTTGTTGCAAATTGTTTCAAGAACAACATATTCAAAATTCAAGGTCATCGAAGGTCATCTGTGTTTGATATATACATATGAAAATTACGAGAAAAAAAAATCTTACCAATTTTTTCAAAAACTAAGGAAAGCATCTTTGAAGTATAATAAAGGGCTACACTGAAAACGAAATTTGGTTGGTTCAACAAAATATTTGTTTCAATACGTTCAACGATATTATTTTGCAAAATGAACTAAATTCTTGGTTGATTTAACTGAAGTTTAATTATTTCAAATAAACACGTGTTGTTTCGACGAAATATTGTCTACTAAATTATTTTCAACTAAATCTGTTCTCAGTGTATGCTAAATTTTAAGAAGATTTACCATCTAGATTTCAAGATATTTAACATTGAAAATATGGGAGAGCACTGAAAATTGGCATTTTTAACAATAAATATCTCGATTTCTACGTGGTGAATCCTCTTAAAATTTGATACGCACACGTATGCCATAACTAAGAAGGTTTGTGCAAATTTTCAATGAATTCTGAAGAAAATGATAAAACAATAGAACTACCTTAAATTGGACTGCTGTAAAAAAATGGACCTTTTTGGAATAAATTTATTCAAAAAAAAATGCTCTGTATAGTTTTAAAAAGCCAGATTTAACTTAAAATATGGTCATGAGTAAAGAAGTGAAGAGTAGAGCTAACGGACTGCTGAATGGTTTCAACGAGAAAACAGTTGAATTCTAATGTAATTGGCAAGTGAAAAAAAAACGATTTCGATCCCTCAGGTTCAAGGCTCGCCATAACTAATCTTATATCCATTGAAATGGTTAATAAAATATTTTATTCTCTCAATATTTATTTTTATCTTTTTTGCTACTATCTTTTCAATAACGAGTTCACTTTCATCCCCGTAAACTCGTTCACCTTGGTACCAGCTTCATTTCGTTGTGTCGACATGCACTTCTACAATTGAAATAACGAATAAGTGAAATAATGAAATCGTGGAATGCCACGATACATTTTGGAAGACCTTTTTCGAGATTTCTTTAAGAATAGAACAATGTTGTATTAAATGTTCAACAATATTACAATATTTTTATCAATACTTTCGAAATAAAAGAATATACTTATTGTTTTACTATTTACGAAATAAAATTAGTTATAAAATAAAACAATGTTTTACTTACGAAATAAATTTATTTATAAAATAAAACAATGCTTTATTTACAAAATAAAATTATTTATAAAGTAAAACAATGTCTAATTTACAAAATAAAATTGTTTATGAAATAAAGCAATGTTTTGCTTACGAAATAAAATTATATACTTATTATTTTATTGTTGCATGTATGTATTTAAAAAATAAAATGAGTTGAAGTCTTTCGAAAAAGGAAAAAACGAGGCTCTAGTTGAAAATTGTTGAAACAACGATAATTACTCTATTCGCGTTAGAAAAAGAATGCTGAATGTTGTGGGCGTTGCTGCAACGCCATCCTCTTAAATATAGTTATTAAGTGTCTGGCAAATGGCTGATCGCCATTAACCCCCTTTCTCGGCATTTTTACATGAGTTTTAAGTAATTTTTTTCGTATAAATCGTTTCCTCGTTATTCTAATAAATAGAGGGAACAAGGGTACGAGAATGAGTTCACTCGTGAGGTAAATCGTCGACGAGGCTCCCCTCAAACTTTCTTGTGAAATAAGTGGCGAGTACTACCTAAATAACGGCTCAAGCGACCGCGTGACCGCATTAATCCCCTCGGGCTAAGTAGATACCGCTCTCAACGGTCAGACCCCCTAGCTCTCACCTCGTTTCGAATTATTTTCGCACTTTTGCCTAACGAGAAACGCGTGACTCAAATTTCGCACTGATTTACCGCTGTATTCTCAGATAAATTTCCCGAGTAAGCGAAAAAATTTGACATTTGACACCACTGACCAATGTATTTTGACGAGTGAATAAAGTTCGAACAATTTTAATTTTTGATTTCCGTCAATTTTTTACATTTTTTAGCACATATTAAAAAACTCTTTCTGTCTAATCGTCCGATTTTTTTCATTAGCCATTCAAAAGATATCGAATTTTTAAAAAAATCGCTCTTTTTTCGATTTTATTTTGCTCATAACTTCTTTAATAATGGACCAAATTGGAATCTTTTTTACAAAAAATGTTTGTTTTTTCATGTACTTTTCATAAAAAAATATATATATATTATCCAAAATGTTTTTGCATGTGATTTTAGAGTTTAAAAATTAAAATCTTATTTTTCAAACTGTAGGTACTCTTCGATTTGGCGTGGAATGCCCCATATGTATCCTATATGTATATATTTTTGGCAACTAGAAAAAAAATTGAAAAAAAATCTCTGTCGAACACTTCGCGTCTCTGTCAATTATTTTCCAGACAGTTTCTAGCCGTAAATCGTTTCTTATACGTTATTTATGATGTGATTTTTTCATCAACGTTGCAATATAAAAGATTTGAGAATTTCTTTGGCCTGAAAACTTTTAAATAAATTCTCGTCATGCGGTTCGGGTCCCTGTCAATTATTTCTGAGTGATTGGCCATAAATAGTTCGTACAGTGATTTATTGCTTCATTTCTCAACAATGTTTCATATCAATACAATCTAGCTTATAATTTAAAAATCTACTATTTTTTCTTTAAATTTCGAATGGTAAAAAGATGATGAAAGAGTTCAATTGAAAAATTTGTCTGCATAACGTTATAATTTGTATAAAGAAAAAAAAGTGTAGAAAAAAGCAATGGAAAAAGGTGATGAATACGATTTTTTTAAATGTCTCTTAGGTGAACATCGAGCAAATATTTATTCGATCTAATAATCAACTACTTCATGCTCGACGTTGCTACTCCCTCGGGTTACTTTTTTATTCAATCGTGATCTCACACGATACATTTTTCCTCCATATATGGTGTCTGAACGTCCAATATCGACTCTCCTTTCAGCACGCCTGTGTTCGCGTTTAGAAAGTACTCGAATTTTTGCACCAGGAGACTCTCGGATCTGCGAGAGGCGCTAAAATCCATGTTTTATACCAACGTAACAGCAAATTTCTCTCTATATGTTACTTTTATAATATTTTTTATTTTTTTCAATACCAAATGAACGCAAGAAAAAATTCTTTGCTCATTATTCTCACTAGTTTTTATTTTTTCAGCAATAATTAAATTTTTTTAAATTAATAATTTACCTACTTAGGGAAATTGTAACTCCAATTGTAAATGCAACCCTCATTAATTTTTTAATATTTGTTTTTATTTTTACTGCTAATATTTATTTTTCTATCAACTAATTAGCTCAAGGTGGCAATTCTATCAAAAAATTTTCTCTGTTCTTCATTTTTTTTAGTTTTAAGCTATTTTTAAAAAAATCAATGATTGAGCAGTTTCGAAATAGTATGTTGAACAGTTAGCATGACCACGACTCTGATAAACTTAAACTGTTAAGCCACATGGTACGGAGAAAAACTAAGGTAAAATTTTTTTTATTTTATTGACTAACTCAACTATTTTTCATTATTTCAGACGTATGCATTGGTGAAATAAAAAAATAATGGCTGACCTGCTTCGAAGCAATACATCGAACGATTAGGACGAGTGCAACCCTCGTCAGGGATATCGAGCTTCAACGGAAGAAGATCCTTAAGCCCGTATTCAGCGAAAACTGGATTCATTCGTAACAAACCGCCATAGCCAGTTCGAAGTTTCCTGAAAAAAAAAAATTAATCACATTTTTTCTCCAAAATACTAACAAGAAATAATGAGAATGCTATTTTTCAATATTTAGCATATTTGAAGTATTTGAATGCGAATGCATGAATGAAATATTATTGTATTTTCCGGTTTAGACAAACGGGCATTGGTATTTTTTATTATTAAAAGAATAATTACGAGCAGGTGGGTATAAGTGAATTTACAAAAGAGAACTTGAACGGCGATTAAAGAGTTTGCGTAATATATCGTTTTTATAGAAAAATGGGGGAAAAAGTAGGCAGACGATAAATTGGAGCAGAAAAAGATTGATTTATAGTTTCAAAGGTTGCAATGATGAAATTTTTCAGACTAGGATTATTTCTGAATAGACGCGAGACTCGTCGGAAATTTATGATCTGAAATTTTTCACGATAGCTCAAGAAACATTTGGAAATTATTTATCACGAAAAGCGGAAAATATTGACAAATATTAAATTATATATATATGTCATCTCATTATTCAAAGACTGTCCGATGATGTTTTTTTCTTCTTTTTTCATTCTTTCTCTTTAGCGCCGGTCTCCAATTACGCGAGAGCAAACATTACGAAATGCCGAGACACGTAATTTCGCTTTCTTGTCTGGATTCCATGTAAGGACACAGAGCTTTGTCAGAACGCTCCTGATTGACCGTAAACTTCGCTCTTTTTATAAAATCGTCACTCGTTGAGTACTTCTTAAATCACCGATTAAAAAGCAATGTAAATTGAAAAGAAATATTTCGCACAGAAAAAATATGGGAGAATAAATTACGATCATAAATTTTACTATAACATGACAGTTATATACGGAATATTTTAACACCATAAACACAATTTTACAGTAGAAGCAAATGTATTTCAAGGGCACTATTGTGCTCAAAATGAAAAATAATGTAAAATATTTGAAAATTTTATATATTACTAAATAATATATCATCAAAATATATAATTAATTTTTAAATCATTTTTAAAATAATCTTCAAACAATTTTTAAAGAATTGCACCTAGTATCCAAAAAATTGGAATAAAATCGCATAAATTTATTAAAGCGTTAAGGAAGCTCCCATAGTCTAAAAAGCTTTGCATCGATCTTGAGTATGACGTAAAATTCAAATGCTCGAATTCATTTATTGGTATTTACTTGTAAAAAATTAGCAATGCAACTACTTATTCATATTGTTTATGGTATTTAATTCAGTAACCATTTATACAATTTTTATAAAATGATTTTTGAGATACAACAATACAAGTATGAGTATATTTCTGAATAAAATATTTTTGCATTTATGAAAATTAGTGAACAAGTTATCGAATACTTTTACCACGAAGGACTCACTTTAAATTTTTTTTAATTTGACAATACTAAATTTCATGAAATCCAAATAATGATTATTACAATATTTTCTAGTAAATTATTATAATTTATAGAAAGATCTACCATATACTTTTACAAATTAATCATGAATATTTTTTTTGACACGGGCAGTCTGAGAATAAATTGAAAAAACGTTGCCTTATAAAATATAAATGATAAAAATAAAAAAGAAATAGTTTATGAAAATTGAAAATGGGAACATATGAGATTGACACAATGATAAATGGGAATAAAGAAAGGTGAAAAATATGTAAAACCTGGCGAATGTCTCGGAAATGCCGTAAACCGTGTTCCCGTCGAGGACTCCGGTGAGCAGGTTGAACGGGACGCGAGAGCCTAGCCGGCAGCCAGGTCTCGCCGCTGGGAAAGCTCTAACGAAGTCCATGCATCGAACACCGAACAGCCGGTAAAAATAATCGTCCTCGGGAATAATGATCTCGTTGCAGTAAGGATTTTTCTGATGAGCCGGACGCCCGCAACATTCTTCCGGATCATTCCTATTCATCGGATCTGCGGTGTCGAATAAAAAAAAAGTAATCCTATATTCTACTTAAATTTTCCTACTAATATTAATGGAAAAAGTTAATCTTTTCGTTTTTTTTATTTTTTACACTTTAACGGTTGAAAAGCTGAACTGATTTCAATCAAATACAGTGTGTTATCTAGATTTTAAGGATGTATGAGCGATATTTTAAAAAAATATGAGAATTTGATAAATTTTTGATATTTTGTTGTTGAGCATATAAAAAAATATTGTGCCAAATTCAAACGATTTGAAAATCGTTTTAATGAATGGTTTACAAGTTATCAAATTCAAAAGTTACTGAAATTTAACATTGTTTCTTATGGAGAATTTATAAATTTTCACTGAATACAATCATTTTTAATTATGAGATTCTTGTTAATTCTTTTTATATATTCGTAGTGTAGTGTTCATTTTGTATATAGGCAGCTATTTCAAAACGATTTACTAAAATTTATTTAATTTAATTGTTTAAACAATAAAAAAGTATTAATTATATGTAGGCTCAGGTTGCTAATAGATAGTCAAATTAAGACTCGAAAAATTGGCAACTTTTTAACAAAAGCCAGAGTCCAGATATTATAAATTTAACGTCAAGAATCTACTTTTTGCTGGGATTGGCTGCCCCATAAATCCTTAAGAATCAAGAGTAATTTTTGTGGAAATTAGTTACTTTTCCCATAAAAGTATAATTTTTCCAGTAAAAAATAGTTTTCTCCATAAAACTCATGAATTTTCATCGTAAAAATGAATATAAGTATAAATATTTCCATAAATAGTATCTAATTTCCATATATATTTAATTTTTCTAATGAAATATTATATATTTTATTTTTATAAGAATAAAAAAAAACATCTAATGACCAAAATCCGCTCACCATGAGAGTGCGAAGCGCACGAGTCAGCTTAACACTAGTTTAACGTAAAAATTGTAATTAAGTGTCTCAAATATCGAAAAAATCTCGATTGAGAGAACGCAATATAATTTTATTTATTTATCTAATGTATATCTAATATATTCTCAATAATCTGTATCCCTATTTATCTTCGTGAATCATTGACTTGTTTGATTGTGAAATATTTGACTCATCGCTAATTGAACGACAAAATATATGTATCGATTGTACGGAGCGAGATTTACCGAGGGGAGTTCCGGTGAGCGTGTAATCGTGATCCATAAACTGTCCCCAAGCGATAACCATTACGGTCCCGGCGTGATCGTGATACCCCTGGTCGGGATGCATCGTTCTCGATACAACTCTTGCGATCGGTAAATCACCGCCGGTCACGGAAATCCTCGGAGCTGAGAGTCCGTCCGAGAACGCTGGATTGAGTAATCTTTAAATTTAAAAAATAATAAATAATTCAAAAAATACTTCACTCTTATTTTTCACAAGTTTTATTGGAAATTTTTTTTAATCAACTTTTCTCTATTTTATACGTATTTTTATTTATTATTTATTATTTTTAGTATATTATACATGTACTCGAAAATTCTTTATTTTATTATCATTTCAAAAACTTTTACTCAGAGATAACAAGTGTACTTATTTAATATAATTCTATATGAAAATTATTATTAGAAATAGAGTATATTGGTGGAGTGTGTAAAATGGTTTATCTGTCTTCAATAGTGAAACTTTTAGGTTGAAAAAGTGGACTCTTGGAAGTAATAATCGATTGCACAATATACTCTTGCTTTTTTTACTTTCATTTAATATTTTCTTTATATTTTTAATTTACTAAAATATTAAATATTAAAATATTTTTTACGAGAATTCGTACAATTACACTTTCACCCGTTTTTTGTAAATTATTTTTAAAATTATTTTTATTACTTCAAATATAGGAAGCAGGTGTAAAAATTAAATAGAATATTGAATAGAATTCGATGAAAAATTATGATTTCAAGGATTAATAAATTGTATTTAAAATGTTTCGAAAATATCAATAGTTAAATTCTAAATTTATAAAATATCAAGAGTTAACAAAGTATAGGCTTTTTTTGGAGGTTTATAATCGATTGCACAATATTCTGTGTATTATACTTTCGAATGATATGTTTTCCTTTTTTTTTTTGAATTGATGGGAGCGCGACCGATAATTTCACAGTACGTTCAATTTTTTGCGTGCTCGCGAGAGAGAGAGAGAGGAAGAGGAACGGTAAAGAGATGAGGAGAATGAGAATTGCGGGAAAAGGTACACGCCCTTTTTCTTACCGAAAATTGGATCACGTGCACACGTGTTTTTGCTCTCGGTTAGCAAACGCGTGCCCGCCGTGATCTGGGTCATCGGCGAAAGTATCAAAGCGTCTTTTTCGCTTTTACATACACATGTTTTTTCCTCTTTCTCTTTTTTTTTTACGGTAAGAGAATAAAAGAATCGTCAAAGAGAAAGAGAGGCAGGATAGAAAGAGAGGCACACTATAAGTGTACATATAAGAATATATTACATACTTCAGACTTTTTCATCGCCGATTTTTTTATTTTTTTGTATTTTAGTATACTAATTGAGACTTAGGCTTCATGACAATTTTCGGACTTTTTTATCGAACCGTTTCGAAGATATTTTTTGAACATTTATACTTTTTTTCAAAAGCTCACTTCGTGAAAAATGGACCAAGTATAATTTTTTTTTTAATTTTTGTTTTTTAAACGTACTTTTCATTTTAAAAAATATTTTTAAATGCTTAGAAAAATATTGCTTGGAGATTTTCGAGTTTCAAAAATAAAACACGATTTTTAATAAGTTTGTATATCCTTCGATTAAAAAAAAAAATTTTGTAAAAAACTATAGTCTATTTATCAAATTTTAAGCCTAGTCCGATAATGGGGGTTCGGTTGGAATCTATTTTTTACAATAGTTTTTTTACAAAAAAATTTTTTCTAATGTACAAGTCTGAAAGTGGCCGAAATAACGTGAAATATATAAGTCCAAAAAGGAGACGCGAGACAAACGAGAGATTTTTCTCTGTTGGATATTTATCAGTCGTATATGAATATTCACTATCCTCTCTTACGTGCAATCTCTCGAATTATTTTTTATCTTTTTCATTCCTCCGTTGTCTTTCTCTTTTCCATATTTACTTTTTTGCTCTCCATTCTCCATTTTTTTTCTCTCTTTTATTTTTATAGTTAGTAAATGTTGTTGTGAAACGATTAAGAATCGTGTATTAAAAACTTTCAGGATTAGAATACGATAGGAATATTATGTGTATGTGAGAAAAAATAAAAACGTATATATATGTATATATTATTAATACTGATGATAAGTAGAGGCGAATGTCAGTAAATCGCCGTGGAATGAAATATTTCGAGGTTGAAACGGAGGTACAGTTATTTATTTATCCGGCTGATTAATTTGTCGAAGTTAAGAGCCGTCAGGAACAATCACTTTGTGAGAGGCGAAGGAATCGAGAGAAGAAAATCGTACGCACGCGCTCCTTCACTTATCGCAAATGAAGTTTACTCAGGTACAGGTAAATTGCATCATTTTCACATAAGAATAATGAAAAGTTATCACCTCGCGTTTTGCACTCGATAAAACGACCGAAGAATAAATGTGAGGAATTTTATCGTTGACTTGTGGAATTTCTTTTTAATTTCTTAATCGACGCATTTTACTAATGTTACTTTTTTTTTAATTCATCAATTCTGTTAATGTTTTAATCTATTGTTTGATTCATTTATTTATTTGTTTCACAATTTTTTATACGATTTTATGATATTTTATTTACTTATTTTTATATCGTGATTGATAAATTACGAACCAGGAAGAAAATTGTATCCTATTTATTATAAATTACCACCTCATGTTTTTTCTGTATTAGACCAAATCAATAATGCATTGATATAAGAAATTGCATTGTTGATTTGTAGAATTAAAAGGCAACTTCTTTATCTATACATATAAGAACTTTTATTTTTAATTATATATGTAATTTATGAAAATAATTGTGTCAGGTTTAATTTTCATAATTTTTAATCTATTTCTTTCATATTTTTTATTTTAAAATTTATTTAAAAAAGTATTGTCAAGTACAATTTTCTATTTTTATGAATACTTTATATTTCGTTGAATGTTTTAATTTTTTTTTGTATTTTATTATTTATTTTATTTATCATTATATAATTGTTTTTACTTTTTGTTGCATAATCATTGTAAATCTTGATGGAGGAAGAATAAAGAATGAATATGTTTTACCTTGCGAACGGTGACAGACTTGCTCCCCAAGTCGGATTTTCCAAATTTGTACAAAGGCCATCGTACCGACGATATTTACCAGGACGACATTCCACGTCGCTCAGAAATGCAGGACAAACCTCCCGAATGAGTGTTTTCGAAGTGTCAATCAGAGGCAAACTGTTCTGAATCTCCTGATAGGTCAAACCATACCTGAGCAAAAAATATTCAAACATATCAAAAGCAACCAAAAAATTCTTCAATTTTTTTGTCATTTTTAGACAATTTATTTTTTTAAATATATTTTTAACATTTTAATTATATAATTTTTGAAATTTATTTTTGTAGATCCACCTGAACTTACACACACATTTTTTTAAATCACGTAAAACATTATACTTACGTATGAGCAAGATTGGTTGAAATATCGAGAAGTAATTCCCCAACAGTTGCCAAATCTTCAGGTCTCCAGGTATCAGATTGTGGCTGAGCAACGTCTTAATTCATTTTAAAAAATGCGAGATAGTTAATTTCTTGGTGTAATTTGACGAAAATCGTTTAATAATAATTATCAGAAAGCAAACATTAAATAATTATGTATAACCAGAAATTATGGGGAAAAATAAGAAAAGGTATAAAAATGAATTGTCTGATAAAATAACAGTGATAAAGTAGCAAAGAAGCCATAAAAAATGATGTACTCACGAACTCGTTTTCGTGCCTCGATGTAAGCTCGGTTAACTGCGTCGTAAGTGATGCAAGTATGTGATCCGGCAGACGGTGCTCTTCGAAGAAAAAAAAATTGTCCATAAGAAATCAACTTAAAAACTGATGTAAATTGAATAAATGATCGTACTTTTAAAAAAACCCTCGGGTGTTCATAAATAAATGGATTATATTACGAAAAAAAAATTAAAATTATGTTTAAAAATTACTCCCCAGAATAACGTTTATCGAAAAAATTGCAGTATTAATTTTTACGATATTCGTGTACAACAATCAAGAAAATATCAAAATGTTTACGATATTTTTAATAACTATTGATTACTTTACAAGCTTAAAAAAATGTTTACGTTAAAAAATAATTAATAACAATTATAATAAATTAAATAAAATTATTGTTTCGAATGTGAGTATATTGTGCAATGGAATAAAAATAATATGTTACTAATTTACATTAAAAATTTAGAAATAAAATTCTTTATCTTTCAATACATTTTCTGATTGTAATATATATATACAGATTTATTTATTATGAGCTTGAATACTCTAGTTGTATAACATATGCGAAACAAAAAGTACTTTGAAATGTAAAAAATGTAATCTTAAATCCTTCATTGAAAATAAATACCTCAATAAAATCTCCAATGTAAATTTATACGGAACTGTAATTCGAGTCTTGTGACGACAATTCTGTTACTTTTATGGCTCTATTTTCATTTTAATCTAGAAGTAACGTGCCGGAAATAGTATCTGTTGAAAATGTATCCTGTATCTTATTCCTGACACCTTAACCCAGGAATTATGTCCTCGAACAACTTTCTTGCAATGATATTCTGGCTCAAGGTTATCGTAAAAGTTCTTTAATGGATTTTATATTTTAATCATGATTAGTCATTACTTATTACTATTTTTGAATGTTTATGCTATGTATAAACTATTAATGTTATATTATGAAATTTGTTATTGTTATAAAAATATTTGAGTAATGAGTAATTACAATTTTAATTAAAATGAAAAAAATATCCTAGTTTTTTGGATCTTAATTAGACTAACGATTGGTAATGATATTGACAATAGATTAAACTTTTTTCATTATTTAATGTACTATAAATACACGTATTAAATAATTCTTTAAAAAATGTATAATTTTTAAAATTCATATTTTCATGGTGTACAAACTTTCCATATGAATAAGCAATTATAATCTAGAGCAAGTTAGAGATTTTAAATAAGATACGAAATTTTTTCATATACTCAGGGACATTACAAAAATTCATCAAATTCTAGAATTTTGAAAAAAAACACATCGCTCAGACGTCCTTAATAATTATTTTGAATATAATTTAATAACATATGAAATATACTTGTTTCTTGGTAATAAAAATGATAAAACATAGATAATCGATTGCAGTCACAGACTTGTAAAGGAGGAAAAAAAAATAATGGCGAGCGAATCGAGAGTTGTCGGAGAATGTTTCGCTTTCATTTTAACGCGAAATAAGTATGCCGGGAGACACTGGTTATCTAAAAAGGTGCTAGAAAGTAATCGAGACTCGTCCACACAGTTCGCTTTTTTTAGTCCTATTGAGACGGCGATTGACAAAGAAATGCGTCATACTCGATTGACTGTTGCGCATTCATTCTACAATCCGACGTCAGATTTAATTTTCGTTGATTCTTACTGATCAGGACAGCGTGGTAAACCTTTTTCCAATCCTCGAGGCTATTTTTATCAATTTTCATTCTCCTATTTAAGATATTATCCTAAATTATTATAATATTATTTATTATATTATGCTCATTTTTTTTATTTTTAATGTGTATATTATTTAATTGTATTTATATACTTTACATTTAAGTTTTATTTAAATTTTATACAATATATTTGTACAATAATTTTATATTTGTATTTGTAAGTCAATTAGACAGTAACAATTATTTTCATAGAATTGGATAGGGTACATTTGGGAAATTTTTCATTTATACTTGGAATAAATTTTTAAATAATCATCATACTAATTGTATTCTATTCTGTATATTATATTGTATATTCAGTTTAGGAAGTGAAAAAATTATTTATGAAATCGAAAATAAAATAAAGGATAAATGATCAAGTTCAGCAAAGTCTACCGAACTAGTCCAAACCCAGTTTATTGAAATAAACGTTAGGTTACGTAAATGTAGTCAAACTTGAAACTGCATATCTCATTACAATTGAAAGTTTAATAAATTCATAGATTGTAAACTGCATTCTAAATGGCTTTTTTCGTTGACAAGTAACTAAATTCTTGATATATATTATTTCGAAATCTGTCGAATATTTGTATGTTAAATTTGAGAATGATTCACTATAGCTTTACAGTTATCACGCTCTCGATTCTTCAAATTTTAACATTATTGTAAAAATTATTTTAACGTAAAAACTTCAGCATTCTTGTTCACATGATTTTTAGGGGAAATTTATATATTTTCCCTGAATATGAACAAAAAACAGTGATATTACTATCAAAGTTATTTCATATATTGTTTAATTTACGATCTTGATTTTGATAATAATAAGTATTAAAAAAATGTGAACCAGTTTCACTAAATTTTTTCGTTTGTTATTTTAACCCAAAATCAAATTTCAAAATTGTTTAATAAGTGAGTTTAAATTTTGAATTGATATTGCAGCTAATAGGAAAAAATTAACAAATCTGTAACAGAAATATGAAGCTAAATTATTATAAAAAATCATCTTTTCATGATCTTTGGAAAAATATCTTATCACTTGTGACATAAATAATATATCCAGTTTATTTTTAAAGACTTTTTACGTTTTTACGAAAAAAGTAGATAAAGGGTTTGCACACGTATGTTAAATATTGCGATCTTCAACTCTAAATATCTTGACTTCGCTGGGTAGTAGAACTTCGTGAAATTTGGCATAACTCTTGATAGAAATTAAAGAAATTTTCTTTAGTTTAAAAAAATCCTAAAACTTTGATTTTCCTAATTTTCACACGTAGCAAGTACAAATCACCTTGAGTGACCTTGAATTTTGAGTATGTTGAAACAATTCTTGAAACAATTTGCAACAACTTTTCTTAAATTGACTTAAGCTGAAAAACCACATGGTATGGGAGATTAATTGAAATAAAAACTTTTTATTTGACTGTACCGATAGAACTACCTTTAATCTCAGCAACTTTGGATTTTGATAACTCTTAAGGTAGTACAATCGAGACAGGACAGTTTATTCAAAAGTTTGTCCTTACTTGTAAACTACATGTAAAATCATTACTTGAAATTTCTTAAGACATAATTTATTCAAAAATTGCACAGATCTTTTTTAGCATTGTGTTAAAATGTATGAAATTTTAAAAAGACTCTACCATGTAGTTATTTAAATATTAATTTTTAAAATTATTAGTTTTAACATAGACTCTTATGGAAAATTTAAATGAGCAACGATTTACAATGTATAATATCTCGATTTCTAGATGGTGAAGCTTATGTAAAATTTGACACACTTTTTCATATGACATTAAAGACGATCTGTTCAAATTCTGTACAGAATCTGTCTCAACACTGTTTTGCGGTTGTACTACATTAAACCATTCAGTAAAACGATTTCAAATTTGACACAAAATTTTTTAATATCAACATACCAAAAATCAATCAAATTCTCATATTTTCAAAAATATCGCTCATACATTCTTAACTAGCCCCATCCTACTACCTTAAACCATTCAGTAAAACGATTTCAAATATGACACAAAATTTTTTCATATGCTTATAAGATCAACATACCAAAATTTAATCAAATTCTCATATTTTCAAAAACATCGCTCATGCATTCTTAACTAGCCCCATCCTACGTTAAACTCTAATTTTTCACGACGTAAAAAATGAACAGTATTGCACAGGATATAGAAAAATGATGCTAATAATTGTAGCAGAAAGCAACACACACCTGTTGCCTCGATTCGTTGAATCTTAAAAAAAAAGAAAAAGTAGGATATTAATCCAGGTAAGTACGCAATAAAGGTTTAATCGGTTGGAAATCGATGAAGACGGCAAGGTATAAGAAAACAGGCCGGAGGCGAGAGAACGACTCGAGCGATCATGTGACGAGGGATTGCATCGCGTTCGGCACACTGTCTCGCGGTAATCTCTTTCTGGCCGGCGCGTCGTGCGCTCTTTGATTTTAAATGAACCGACGTTTATTAAGCACCGTTTCGTCCGCTCCAACTCCCAGTCACGAGATACCAAAGCGGGAGAAAAAAGAAATAAGAATAAAAAGAGTGCACTCGACGTGCAACAAAAGTATGCATTATTATAGCATTGTATATACGTCTCACACTTTGTTTCCCTCCTTTTTTTTTCTCTCAATCGTTCAACGTCGCTTGTAAAATCACTTTGTAAACTGTTGACCCCACAAATCGCACGATACGGCAATTATCGAGCCATTTTTCTTTCACTCAATTTCGTCTCTCAGGCTGCATCAACCAAATCATTTTTATTTTTACATCTCCACTTTTTGCAGTCTTTACTCGAGTGTATCAGACTTTTTTGTTCTTATATAAGGTGTAAACGTCCCAATAGTTGGACAGCTAAAGGTTTTCACATTTTATCTTTGTTTAAAAAATATTTAAACAAAAAAATCTGCTTCAAATTCACATCTAAACTATTGTCTGATATTTTAGTGATCCAAAATCCATTTTATGTGTTAATTTTAAACAATATTTTTAGTAATTAAATACTTTAACGTTTAAATATATGTAGAATGTTCCAATAGTTGGATAGAAAATCAACCCTGTATCTATGATTGAGCGAGTTTTTTCCAATAAATTAACGTTATGAAAAATAAACTTCATTGAATATGAAATATAATTCATATGATTTTATTGAGAAAAAAATAAATCTAATATTAAAAATAATATAGCAAAAATTGTCCAACTATTGGGATCTCTCCTCCATTGGGACGTTTACCTTATATAGACAATTTATTACGTCTAGCTAGCAAGCAAAGACTCATTAATGAGAATTCTACTTTTGGGCGATTGCATTTTTTATTTTGGATCAAATTTATTCAGTTTTGTACTTTTTCAAGCATGTCTGGGCAAAATTTTTAAAAAAATGAGAATTTTATAAATTTTTGATATTTCGTTCTTAAGCACATGAAAAAATATTGTGCTAAATTTAAAATCGTTTTACTGAGTGGTTTAAGAGTTAACAAACTCCGAAGTTATTGAGATTTAATATTGCTTCTTATGGAGAATTCCTAAATTTGCACAGAATACAAATTTATAAATATGAGATTCTTATCAATTTTTTTCTTGTATAATCGTAGCGGTGTTCATTTTGTATAGAGAAAGTTTAAAAAGGTTTTACCACAATTTTTTTTAATTGTTTAAATAATAAAAAATGTTTAAATTATTGTTAAAATATGCTCAAATTGATAATTAACTATCTTATCAATTATTTTTTTAGCAAAAGCTAGAGTCTCGATTTTACGAATTTAACGTCAAGAATTTACTTTTTGCTGGGATTGTCTGTTCCATACAATATCATCGGTTTAATTACTTAAGAGAAAACAAATTAATATTACTAACGATCGTGGTCCTTTGTACGATCACTGAAAACTTTACAACAATCTTTGATTTTTTTTTAGCTATTACTCTTTTTGGAAGATTGCATCTTGGAATCCATATTTTTTTTTTGTTATATTTATCTTTCAAATATGATCATTGTTCATTTCTGGTGAAGAATCGTTTCTCCAAGACTGAAAGGTAATCAATATTACAAATCTTCCCATCTTTTGTATTATCTTTCGTTGGGAATCATTAATTTTCTTAGCCGGAAATAAGTTTTTGTAATTCGTACTCAACAAAGGTAACGTATCATACGTTTTTTGCATTCTTATAGACAATTCATTATGTCTCTCTACATATAGTAAGCAAAGGATCATAAATGATTTTTTTTATCTCGCATTTAATATTAAATAGTTTATACATACAACCTTGTGATTTAAAATAATTGTAAGTATAATCGCTATTCATTTTGAAAAAAAAATTATACTAGAGAGAAGGTCAATGTTACAAATAATCGCAATCCTGTTTCGTATCTTTCATTTTTTAAAAATTTTATTGTATCTTTTATGGCAAATCATTTATTTTTTCAATCAGATAGTACTTTTTGCAGTTTCTTCTCTATTTTGTGTAATTTATGGTCTACCAAGTTTATTAGAAATTTTTAAATACACTTTTAAATAATATTTATCATATATCCCTTTAAAGAGAAAAAAGAATAAGAAAAAGTAAGTTACCTTTTTTGAATAATTGCATTTTCATTTTGGATTCAATTTATTTACAGTTTCGCAATTTTTTTACATTGCAAATATGAACATTAATCATTTTTTTATGAAAAATCGTTATATACCCGAGAGAAATTCACGTTACGTATTGTCGCGGCCCTTTGTATCTTTTATTGCGAGTCATTAATTTTTTTATGACAACCGGCGAGACTCTGAGAACAAATGTCCAATCACCATCGGAGATTGAACAACTGATTGAACTATAAAAATAAAAAAGCTTGATACGCGTCATTTTTCAATTGTATGTAAGAGAAAAAGAGAGAAATCCTTCGAAGACCAAAAAGAAGTTATTCCAAAAAAAATTGACCAAAAAAATAAATAAAAATAAAAAATCAGAATAAGTTCAAGCGAGAAATGAAAGTTTGAACCTCGAGGACGAACATTTATACCTCTATTTCGTCAGGCCGTTTTATACATTTTTTTCCGATCGTCTCGCCAGGGAAAAAAAAATCTGTGTCGAGCTTGAGAAAAAAAATCCAAGGATCAGCATTTAATTGTTCCAGACAATTTTTGACAGCCGAAACGAGATCAAAGAGTGAAAAGCGTGGCCGTGAAATACCGGATGCATGTCTTTGACAATTTTCGTTTTCTCAGAAGGTTACAAAACGTATTGAGTCTGCCTTCGACGTGCCTCGAGTCAAGTAAAAAAAAAATAAATAACGAAACAAACAGTGATAAAAATTAGATGAGAGAACGAGAATGAAGAGAAAAAGGAGAAAAAATGATAGAGGCGCGATCGTGAAACAGGGGCGCTCGTTCCCTAGACGCTTTCACCAAACGTCACAAAAATAATCTGGGAGAGGGCTCCTTCAGCGACTTCTCCACGTTGTTACAAAATGCGATCGGACGCGAATGCGTGCCATTATATCGACGCCCGAGGCCTTTTTTTCTTCTACCTCTCGCTTATCTGCCCTCTGCAAACCACGTGCCGCGATCTGCAGGGACTAATTAATTCGGCAACATCGCCTCCAGGTGGAGAAAAAATCCCGAGAAATAACAAATGTCGATCACTCGACGGAATAAGAGAAGAGTGATCGACGACTTTCGCACGAACGAATTATACGTTTAAAAAGCAATAATCGTACGTTTCACTCGGAACGACACAAACATATATATTCAATTCAACTATTTTTTTTCATATAGAAATTCGAATTTCTTAAAAATTTGCATGCACAAATCTTCTTTGAGGTCATGTCGAAATGTATTTCACATTTTATGAAGCTTCACCATCTAGTAATCGAGATATTAATTACATTACAATTACAGTCGCTACATTTTTTAATCTCTCATAAGAGGCCATGTTAAAAGTGACAATTTTTTGAAATAAATATCTCGATAACCACATGGTAAAGCCTCTTTAAATGTTGCATACTTGCATACATGCAACTTGCATACATGTTGATATGACGTTAAAGAAGACCAGTAGAAATTATGAAAAAATTTTGACTCAAAAAAATTCAAGTGATGATTTTACATTTAGTTAACACGTACAGCTAAACTTTTGAATAGACTGTCACGCGACTCCTACCTTAATATGCAAACTGTCTTGTTTCATTCCGTCATACAATATACTATTTTTGGCAGTGTATATCTCATATTTTTTGAAGTACAAAAAAATTTAGGACATGTGATTGTGAAATTGACTTCCGGTGTTTTTTTCTGAACCACCTTAGGATGGAATACATTGCACTTTAAGACAAAAAGTAGTAATATATTTTTTTAGAAAATTTAACGCTCTACAAAAAAGGTCCGTAGACATGTTTCGAAGAGTCCACTCATTCAAAAGTTATTCATAAACAAAGTTTAATTTACCGTCCATTTTGGTCGAATTTTTGATAATACAGCGGAATTATTACCTTCATCGAAAAAATGTGCCACAAATTTGTTATTTATGTTAAACATAAATAAGACTTTCAAGATTTGTTAATCAATAGTTTTCTGCAATAATAAAAAAAATAGAATACAAATAAAAATTTCTACAAAAATAAGTATATGGGGCATTTCTGTACATTTTGCTTTGAAATTGAGCTCCAAAAATCAGGTCGAAATGAAAAATCTTCCCAAACTAAATTTAATACAAAATTTAAAAAAATGCATTCAGAAACCACTAAATATTTTTATTAAGAATTTTAAAAAGTACTCTTTTTCTTCACTGTAAAGGTATTAAACGACAGTATCTAAAAAAAAAAGAAAATAATCAATTTTCTTCGACCAGTCTAATATACCTGTTTATAAAATATTTGTGTTTATGAGTTTATGAGTAAATCACTTATGATTGAAATGATTATAAAAAAAGGAAACTATATTATATCTCTCGCAATAAAGACATTCTAAAAATTTCTTCGAATGAGAAACTTCGAAAAGGAAAAATAGAAATGTTTTTTCGTGAAATGAAAAAAAAAAAAAAAATAATGACACATGGACAAAAATATCTTTTGTTTCATTGGAATCGATATGCGCCTCCAGAACGTGAGAATAATCGTTAAAAAGCGTATTAAAGGAAAGTAAATAAATGCGGTAGATGTATTATTAGAAATAACAGTGGAGCATGGGGTCCAGCGACCTTATCGTATAGTGTGTGTCTTATTGCACTCGGAATCGTTAGCGAGGTATCGTATAATTTTCTCGCGGAACGGTATCGCGCTCCGCTTGTGCTCGCTCTCGTCGGGAATAACGCCGAACGAGATACACATATGCGGTCCAGGACAGCCCCCGCGATTGCGTCATCCGGATGTAGAACCGATGCAACCCGTATTCAGATTTCTGATTGCTCGACTTTTTTCCTCTCTTTATTATTCCCAGTCTATTCTCCCATTGTAATAACCCCACATTTTTCATTTACAACAAATTTTATTTGCCTCTACGTGGATATTAAGGTAGTTATATAGTTTTATCATTTATTTAGGATTTTGTTGAAAATTAGGACAGTCATTCTTCGATACGTTACGCATATGCGTACCAAATTTTGAGAGGTTTTACCACACGTATAGAAATTGGGATATTTATTGTTTAAAATCCCTATTTTCATTGCTCTCCCATAAGAGCCCGTGTTAAATATTGCAATTTTCAATCCTAAATATCTTATTCATTTCTAGATGGTGAACCTTCTTAAAATTTAGCAATAGCTCTTTTTATTGTACTTCAATTAAGCTTCCTTTAGTTTGTTAAAAAAATCCTAAGATTATGGTTTTTTTCATTTCCATACAACGTAGCAAGTACACTGTAAAAAATGTTATAATAGTTCAACTCAATAATATAAAGAATATTTTGAGATAATGTAAGTTTCGATTTATTTCTAAGGTTCATGCACATTATATGCAATTCGTAAAAAATTCTATTTTAACGAGTTCGTAAATTATTTTTTGTTTTTCCCTCTCTCAATTCCGAGATTTACTCTGATGTAGGATAATTTAATATCTAGGCTTGTTCTTTTAAAAAAATTGTTTGTTTACTAATTTTTTTCATAATACATGTAACGTTGATATTGAGTAGCAAGTGATCTAAAAATGTTTTTAAAATTTTTATAAGTGTATCAGTTCCTTGAAATTATTATGCTTCCCCTCAAACCCGATTAACCAAAGATGTACTAGAGGATAGATTTCCTTAATGATATTCGGATTATATGGGTCATAAAATGATATGTTTTGGTATCCCAATAAGCTTGAGCTCAGGTACTTGATACTACATTTTTCGCGTTCATTCTCGTCCATTTATTGCTACTTAATAGAGTGGACTGCCAGAAACGTAAATAAAGTTTTATTGCTGAACAGGTATGGGCGAAGCTTCATACTTTTCTAGGAAATGATAATTTTTCAACAGGTGATTTCATCGATAGTGCAATAAACATCATCTATTGAAAAATGTTCATTTATCAAGAAAGTATCGAGCTCTGCCCATCCCTGTTGCTGAAAACATCGATTTTTAATCCCCCGAAATCAGCAAGTAACACCGCTCAACATCTTTTACCAAACACACCTGTGTTACTATTTTACATCATTTCCTTTTACCACTCACACAATTTGATTAACACCACGAAATTTTTTACAGTGTACAGATCATCTTATTGGATAACCTTGAATTTTGAGTATGTTGTTCTTAAAACAATTTGCAACAACTTTTCTTAATAAACTTAAGCTCAAAAACCACATGGTATGGAAATAAATTGAGATAAAAACTTTTGATTCGACTGTAAGTATAGACCTACGTATAGAACTACCTGAAAAATGAAAAACAAAGATATTTTGAAAAATAACTTACACGCTTCCTCTCAATAGATTGTAAGTGTAATCGTAGGCGCTGCTTCTTCCTGGTCCATCGAGGATCAAGGCGCATGCCTCGGTTGTCTGGTAATTCTCGACCGATTCAAATTGCAGCGCATGACATCCGAAATCATTGCTGTACCAGACTAATAGAAACAAAATCGAGATCAAGCGTGACCTCAATATTGCAAATCTGCAACAATTAAATAGTTAACGAATTAAATGATTTGTTTGATAAAAATTTGTTAACAAATAGTCCTAAATTCAAAAATTACTGAATAAAATTAAAAAATAATATTTTTTCAATTTTTGCTTTAAAACAAAACCAAATTTATTTCCTAAAGATAAAACTTGCAAGTAATTATTTAAAATATCTGACTATGTTATCAGAAATTATGAAAACAATTTCGATGGAAAGATATTCAATAAAAATATATATATCTTTGTTCACAAATCGGATCACGGATATTGTGGGAGTCAGATCATTTCGCTTTATCGTTGCTGTCTGGAGATAATGCCGATTATTCAGAGCTGCCAATTCGAACATTGTTCCACGATCGTAAGCTGTACGATAAAATATTAAGTGTACCAGATTACAATGGTAACAGATATATAGTATACCCTTTTTTAATGCCTCCATTCACGGATTACTATGGAGAGGAAGAGAGAGACAGAAGAGGAAAAAAGTTGTAAGGAATGTCTATCGTATATGTATTAAAAATTGATACTAACTGATATAAAAGTTGTACAACCTCGATCTTTGCGGTCGGTTTAAAAGTGTGATTATGAGTTACGAATTACAGACGTAATTCGTAACATTCGTGAAATCATAAAACATTTCCTGATCGCATCAAACCGTAACGAGACTCTGGTCAATTAAATACGATCATATTAAAAGCCAATCAACTGAAAGTAAAAATGCCAAGTACTTTTAATTTTTTTCTCGTCGTTACCTTGAATTTTCATTGTCAGTAAATTTTTTAATAATGATTTTCATTATTAGCACATTAAATGTTCTTACGTACTGAAATTCTAATTTTCATTGGCGATAATGAAAGTTTATCATAATTTTATTTATTTAATTTTTAGTAGCACCTTTGAGATTTATTGCACATTAATATGAATCTGATAAATAAAATATTAGCGAAAGTGTCTGAAATATCTCAAAATATTCCGATAAAATTACTTTTCTATTCGTATATTGTAAATATTTGTTACGCCTACGCTCTAATTTTTATTGAGCAATAAATAAGATTTTATGGAATTTCATGTACGTTTCAGTCACACCCTTGAGATTTACTATAATGTAAAATAAAGCTAATAAATCAATTATTCGAAAGTGTTTAAAATTTCTTAAAATATTAAACCCAAAAAAGATAATATTGCAGAATTTTCATAAGGGACTAATAAAAAGGGTTTGGTTTACATGATTTTTTAATTGTTTTTTCACGAAACGAAATTTTCACCAGCTTGTTACGAAAAGTGCGCTATTCCCCACGGTCAAACAGCTTTGCCGGTTACGAGGCTAATGTGTGCGTCGGAATAAGAAGAAATAAAATAATGAGGTGAAAAAAGAGAAGAGAGACGGAGCGAATGGCTCCGTGACGTTGTTCAAGTCGGTGAAAGTTTTCAGACGGATACGTACGTGAGTTTTAAAGAGACAGTAAGTGAGCATGGCAATCTATGATGATAAAGTTCGATGATCTTATTACCGCACATTTTTTATCATCTTCAGAATTACGAAATCAATGTTTTCTCCTTCTTAACCTTTTTATCTCTTTTTTTTACTTAAATTTGTTCATTATCATTTTTATTATTTTACTTATGTGTATCTTTTGTATTTGTAATTTTTCGTGCTCTCAAAATTCACATCTCAAACTTTCGTCTCCGTTGACACATTTTTTATCTACTTATTTTCATTTTAAAACCGATCTTTATTTATCTTTTCTTTTATATTATTTATTATTAATCTTTACTATCATTCTTTTATTTTATTTATCTTTTGAATCTGTTTGCTTTATGCTCTCAAAATTCTAGTCTCATTTTGTACGCTTTCAATTTTTTCATGATATATCTTTTACTTAAATTTGTTCTTTACTTATATTTTCATTTTTTATATTATGCATTGTTAATTCTTGTTATCATTTTTATTATTTTATTTATTCTTTTAAAATAAGTATATTACTATTTGCATTTTTGTAATTTTTTATTCCCTGAAAGTTTTATTCTCAAATTCTTGCCTGCACAAAAAAAAATTCTCTTTTTTTTGTAGTGTACAAAAAGTTGAATAAATCAGCATGAACTGTCACGCGAATATCTGGCTCTCGAAACTGGAGGAAAAAATGAAACTGAATTGGAAACGGTGAAAAAATGATTTTACACACGCATGCCGTGTCTTTAATTTATTCTCTCTCGTGACACTTGAACTGGACATTACTTTCACTCATTACCCATGGTTCTCAATTTTCTTGTAAAAATCTGATGTGCTTTATGAAATGGAATAAGAAAAGAATCCGAGAGAAAGAAAGAGAATATCGACGAGAGAAAATATTGAGAGAGTAAACATGTTTTCTCGTCCACCTGGGTGAAAGAATCCAAACTCAATTGGCCTCTCCATTCAAAAGAATCGCGTCCTTTCTAACTCCGCTCTTTATCAGATTCGATTATTTCCTTTTGTAATAAATAGATTTGCTCAAAAGTATGATACTTTCGAAAATTCTATCATTTTGTGAAAGTTTCTTTAGGTACAACCAAATATAGGTCATTTTTGCAATATTGTTAAAAAAAATTGTTCATAACTATGAAAAAATTTGTGAAACTAGGATTATAAAAAAAAATAGGAACAAAATTTCATTGAGTTTTGTAGTTTTATTAAAATGGATAATGTTTTACAATATCATGTGTTTTCTATTTTTTTTACATTTTTTAGAAAGATCGTTTTATGTATCTGTAGAAAAATATACTTTGAATCTGTGGTATTTTTTTCTTTATAAAATTCTCTCGCTAGGTAAGTTCTCACGTTACGCAGAAGAGACGCGATGGAGAAAAGCGAGTTATTACGATGACCGAGAACGCACGTACACTCTTTCGCGCATTTTTATGCACATAATGTGGATTATGCAATTCTTTTCTAGAATAATTCTGAGCCTATAACGCAGTCGATATCCAACTTTTATTATAAAATTTTTACCATTAGTGTGCGAATATAAGAACCGGTGGAAAAACGCATCAGATACAATAAAAAATTTTTATAATTTGCAGGCTTAATCGATAAATCAACTTCCAATCGAAAATGTAATTTTTTTTTTTTCGTTAATTTTGCGAGGTCTTTCGTTCTGTTATGCAACTCTCATGAGCAGTCACCGAGCGAGAAAAACCCGATTCGAGTTTTCAAATCGAGAACTCTATATTTTCGTTTCTTTCTTCTCATATAGTGTCCTTTTACCAAACGGTGCAGAACGATTTCTAAGATAAGATCTCTGATAAAGAAAGATTAACAAAAATGCGAAGCGCTAGATCAAACTTTCACATGATCCTTTCACCTCGCGTACGCGAATGCGCAAAATCTCACCGGATGTGACTAACCATCTTCTCATTCATCAATCTCGACAGCTCATTTTGTATCAAGTTGTTAAAAACGCTCGAGCAGCGAATATGTATTAAGCTCTTTAAGATGTATTCAAATTGTAAGTACTTAATCATTTTTATACTTTGGTAATTTTTCAGTGAATGTACAAACATATTTCTGAGGCTTAATCATTTATTTGCAATATAAAAATATTATTAATTTTTTAATAATATTAATAATATATTTTTAATAATATTATTAATTTTTTAATAATATTTTATTAATAATAACATTTATAATAATAAAATATTATTAATTTTTTAATAGTTTGAAGTATTCATTTTTAATGCTTCAATTCATAATACATCAAATATTTATTTTTTTTTTTTAAGTACTTGATGATATTAGAATTTTTGAAGATTCTTGTCGGTGTCAACGAAAAGTAATTTTTTAACAACCATTTGAGTATGTAAATTTTTAGTACATTTTTTATTGAATGTTGCATCGAAGGTATTTATTCAAATAGTAAATATCTAATCATGTTTTTACTTGAACAATTTTTTTATAAATGTACTAAGAAGGTTTCGGAGCCTTATCACTTATTTGTAGTCCAAAAATATTTTCAATTTTCCATAGTACTTGGTTTTAATTTTTATTTAAATATTTGATGATTTTAGAGTATTTTAATAATCGTATCAATGTTTCTGCAAAACACGCCTTACCTTTCATTCATCTTTCTAACGGGAAGGTCTACGACTTCGCAGACATAGAATTTTCCTCCTCAGCGAGAAGACGCAGCATGCGATTGCAGGAATTTTGTCACGGGGATGAAAATTGCACAAACACACCGAAATAACTTTGAGGAAATAAAGTTGAGAAATCAGGTAGAAAGGGACGAAGAGAAAAATTGCGGTAACGAATGCTTTACAATACAGATATACAGTTGTGAACGAGTATGAATGAAAAAAAAAGTAACGGAGGAAGCGACGAGGGGTTGATCGAACGAGTGGTAAAAGTCGATAATAGTCAGACGCGAATCCCGAGATAAAACGGTCTCGGATCCGTAGGGATACGAGTGACAGCGGCTCTCGCGAGGCGCGCGCGACGACTCTCGCTCCGCGAGCGCTCGCTCGCTCACGCGAGCCACACACACACCCCCCGCTGTCTCTCTCTCTCTCTCTCTCTCTCTCTCTCTCTCTCTCTCTCTCTCTCTCTCTCTCTCTCTCTCTTTCTCTTTCTCTTTTTATCTCTCCGGCTATTTTTTTTTCTCGTTAAATCCTCATGGCCCAGATATTTCGCTCTCTCTTTCTCTCTCGATCCCTTTTTCCTCTTACTTTTTACACCTAATTCTCGCTGGAGGGGAATTGGCCCCCAAAATTCCTTCTCTCGCGATAAATATATACTCTTTCTCATTTTTATTTTTATTTTTATGCTTTTTTCTTCCAGACTTTAAAATGTTTACGTCGCATGAAATATTTCCAAAATGTATTTACGCAAATGCTCTCGGAGGGGAGAACAGTCTCAAGGATACGTGAGAGTGTTTTAGCTCCTGGTATTTATTCTTTCTTTTCGTGAGATTATTCACGTACGTCGATTTTCTCTTCCACGCTCCTGTATACGTACTCTTTCCATACTATTAATTAAAAAATTAATCAAAAAGAAGAATCAGTGAAGAATCTTGTCTTAAAATCTCAATTTATTTTTACAATTTATTTAACGAATACTTTTTTTATATTTTTAAAGACGAAAGAGGGAGAGAGAGAGAGAGAGATGTATCGAATGAGATTCATTGTAGATCAAAAATCCGGTAGAATCCATCGATCGATACTAAATTATCATTTCGTCACGATTCTCCCTTGCTAAAGTCTGGCAGCGAGCGCATACACGTTTTTTTTTCTCATTCCGCACGCTTTGTGTACTCAAACAAACGCGAATTGCGGCACGTGACGTGTTTTCGCCACGATTCTTGCGAAATGTCGATCGCATCCATTCATCATTTGTATCGTAATATAAAAAAGGAAAAAAAGATCATCGTGATTTATGCACAATTAAGACAAAGTATTCAAATGATGAACCTTTTCAATCTATATTCCATTTTTCTGCACCGGAAGAAATTATAAAAAGCATATCTTGAAAATCAGTTAATTTTTTTCATCTCAAAGTTATATGATGTTTTAAGGATTTAAGGATAAATTTGAGTGATTTGAAAAACCGTAATAAGCAGCTAAAATGTTATTTCGAAATACATATATGAAATATTGTTGTGTCAAAAATTTTTTAATGATTCACGAAGCCATCTCTAAAAGTTATCACACGTTAGGCTAACTAAGGCCAACAACAATCATTTGGAGGTCTAGTTGGGTTATGTTGGCGTGAATTAGCTCAATGTTATTCGTTCTTCCCAAATCATTTTTCTCACTTAAATAACAAAAATATTGAGTTAAAACATGAAAATAAAACTCTTTTATGCACCCTCTGGCATATATTTGACGTATAGTACATCCACAGATTTTTTAGGAATTAGTTAAAATTTTGGATAAACTATCTTTGATGCCATGTACATTGTAAATACCATTGTATTAAATTTTAAGAAGTTTCTCTGTATAGAATTGGAGATATTCATTATCAGAAATCAATTCTCCTATTATTTTTATGTAATTAAATAATCGTGTTAATAATTATTTATGAAAGTTTGTTAAGGACCATCGTTTTGCTTCTAGAAATCATGGAAGGAATACATTAAGTATAAGATAATTGACTTTAAGTAGGACAATTTGGATAAGATACCATGTACAACCTATAAAATCGACTTTGAAAATTTTTATTAAAAATAAAAACGAAAAGTTTAATATTAATAATAATTTCTCAAATAAGTCAATCGCATGTATTCTTCTGCCTTGGATTTGCTTCATGTGATTGAGCTAAAATCTTCAAAATTATTTTTTTTTTGAATTCCACGAAGCAGGAGGGAAAAGGAAGTGAAATTCGCAACAATCGTGATCTCTATGTCACGGTTCTGTATACTGGGAAGTAATGGAACGCGAGTCACGAGATTCGTTTCTGTCTCTTTCTCACTTTCCATCTCTTTTTTTACTCGATTTTAATCCTCCTTCTCACTCTCTCTCTCTCTCTCTCCGCTTTTCTCGCGAGCGACGATTGTCCGTAGCTATTACGTTTCAAAGTAAAAGTAAGGTAGTAGCATCACATGATCCGCCACGTATCTTCTCGCGTTCCCACTGGCCGCTCTCGTTCAATCCGAGAATCCTCTCGCTTCGCCTGACTCCTCGCGGTGCACGTACGTTTTCCAGCCTGGCATCACGCCGGATCTCGTTCATCGTCTCGACAAAGGAAAAAAAAAAATTGCTCGAAAATCGCGAAATGAGAAACAGCAATTTCTGCAATGGCTTCGCGAGATCTTGTTTTTTTTTTAATTTATTTATTGCAAAACAAGAGATTTAATGACTCGATAAAAATTGAGTGTTTGTCTAACATGCAGAATTTGCGGCGCGGGGAAATAAATTGTTGGTTTTCCCCACACTGGAAGCTCGCAGGATCGTTCCCAGAAATCAGAATCGAGACACGATCCGCAAATTCAGATTCTCTATCTACTCTCGTGAAAGCCTTCGCGCCTCGAGCTAAAATCCCAAGGACGTCTCGTGCACCAGTTAATAATTCTGTAAACTAACGATGCCACGCACACTCGGGTATTATATTAATTTACAGTTACCGTTCGATAAGTCATCGTTACGAATCGTCGAAATCAATGAATATTTCGTAATTTTTTTTTCTTTCAGAATGTAACGATAATTCGAAAAAAAGAATATTCATTTACATAAAAATTTACGTTGGAGAATTATTTTTTTAAAACATGCTTCGATATTGTTGTAAATCATCGAATTCCATGCACGAATATTACACAATTTTTATCGTTCACAATGTAATAATAAGACATTTTTTAAAAATGTGCAGTTATATATAAATATTTATATACGAGAACTAAAATTTTATAGAATATGCGATATTATCAATCGTTGGAGTCAGTGGATCATTTAGAATTTTTTGGAAATTATTTACTTTACGAGTCATACCTCCGAATTAGATGTCCTTGAAATATGAAATATGTACAATGAAAATACAAACTTTATATTTTACGAACATACCCATTATTTTTTCTAAGAAAACCTAATGCAAGCATTTACAAAAATGTATTATTGATAAAACTAAAAAATAAAAAATACAAAACAATCATATTTTTTTCAGCTTTGAGAGTCTTAGAAATCGTAGTTTGATTAACTAAATTAACTGCTGAAGAGAAAAACAATCATAATTGCATAAAAATAGAAATAACAGACATTCTAAAAAAAAATTATTCCCTGAAAATGCAAATTACATATTTTCATAAGATATATTTTCTTTCTAAGAAAAATAATGCAAATTCGCATAAATGTGTGTGATCGGTCAGAGGAAAAAATGCAAAGACCGTAAAATGCTACAGTTTGTACAAGATTGCGTGAATACGAGGATGCAACGATTTGATGAACGCATTCCGAAATGCAGTGTGGAAAAAATGAAAGTTAAAGAATGTATATAGGGCAGGTTGCAAACATAGTAATCAAATATATAAGTACCGTAACTCAAGATGTTTCTATCGTTTAAAAGGATTTCTCAAAATTTCTTTTGCGTGTGACAAAGCAATTGACCACTCGACGCGAAAAACATATTTTATGTTGAGAAAAGAAATCGAAGTCGCCATGACACTTTCTCCGTGAACAAGTTGGACGGAAGTGTTGTTCTTTTGTTTTTTTTTTCACTTCCGGTCTACAAAGAAAGGTCCAGTTTCCGTGTCAGATGTCATGAGGAGGCAAGAATCATGAATGCACATCGATGGAAAAAATATAATCTCATATTAAAAAGTGCGTCCCAGTTATAACAGTAATTAACAATTAGCAAATTAACTTTATTTGCTTTTAATTATAGTAATTAGTTATTAATAATAAATTTCAAGAAGTCAATAATCTCCACGAACTATTTAATTTAATTTTCGTTAGACTGCAAATGCGCGTGGACGTATATGTATAATATATAAGATTGTTACAAAATTTCATAAATTTTTCCATTGAGAAGTTAGGCGATTTCACCTTGACAATCACAATTTTTAACGTATGCTCTTATGAAAAGTATCCCGTGTAAAAAAAATGTTCCTGGCGAATTCATGAAGGATCCCTCACCAAGAACGTTCATCTCACAATCCGTTAAGGGGTTTCGATAGCCTTGGTGAAAATAAATGAAGTTTTACATGTTAAAAGTATAGGGAATCGAGATTCATTAAGAAAACGTTGAAAATTTGAAAGAACGTTCTTTGCCACTAAACAAATTTATATAAATTCAGAAAAAAAATCGTCTACATTGTTTTCAAGTAATCAAGAGTTGAAGTTACATTCTTATACACAGAAAGTTTAACTATTTTATGGTTCTATTGTTCGGAAAATAATTAGACGAAAATTCTAAAAAAATTCGTGTTTACGCATTTCATATGAAAGAATATCCTCTTCAAATTTGAACGAATTTTAATTATTTCGTTATAACTATCGAAACACCTTAACAGAGATCGAATTAACTAAGAACTATATACACTGGTGAATATTATGAATATTATGCGAATGTACCACATTTTTTCACGAATCGTTCATGAAATGAATAATTCTTTAATTGTTCAAGGAATAATCCTGTATTTTCAAATGCACACATTGTTTACAAAGTAGTCTCAATGGATGCTCCTACAGAAGTAGTTTTAACGATCTCTCCTACGGAGAAAGTAGTCCCTTCTACGAAGGGAGTCTCAACGGATGCTCCTACAGAAATAGTTGTATCGGTCTCTTCTACGGAGGAAGTTGTCCGTCTACGAAGGGAGTAGTCTCAACGGATGCTCCTACAGAAGTAGTTTTATCGGTCTCTTCTACCGAGGACGTAGTCTCTTCTACGAAGGGAGTAGTCTCAACGGATACTCCTACAGAAGTAGTTTTATCGGTCTCTTCTATCGAGGACGTAGTCTCTTCTAC
>JAPYYW010001774.1:0-25645 GCA_030522545.1 Cremastinae sp. A BG-2022a | reverse complement strand
GCAGTACTTGCTTCAACAATATTAATGTTGAGTTAACTAAATACGAGTCAACAAAATATATTTTGTTGATTCAACTAATTTCTTCTCTCAGTGTAGGTTCGTATAACGTGTACACGACGCGAATATGTATCATGGCAGGGCTTTTAATGAAAAAAAAAATTCTGGTGAGAAAAATGTATGAAAATTTATTATTGTTAATATTTTCAAAAACTCGAATATTTGTTATCGATCGTGAATCAATTTTTTTCGTTTTCGTATTTTTGTATGAAATGACTGTATATATTACCCGAAAAATTACTATAATTTTTCATACTGTGGTAACAGCATATTTTGAGAATTTTTCATGGTTAGTTCATAATACGACACAGCTATCGAATTACCTAAAATGATATTGTACATTTTAGATTCTTTATCAACACTTATTCAGTTCATTTCAAGACCTATTCTATATATGGTTTATTATCCCCAAGTGATTAGTATTTAACATGATACTTTCTATTATATGTAAAATTTACGCAATCAAAAAAATTAAATTGCTATTGTTATTAATTTTTTTCAATATTCTTTAATATATAATGGACGATTTTTTGGTCAGCAAAATAGAAATTGTAATTTTAAGTATTTTTAAAAAATATCTAATACAATATTGTTATTGTGTAAAATATTTTTCATCATTAACATCGTAATGACAAATACAATATATTATTTAAATTTTTTACATAATTTTCATAATGATCAATTTTTCATTACTAAGATGAAAAAGTCGTATATTATTCAAACGTATCCCAAGACTAATCTTTTAAGTCGAACGAAATTGAAATATAAAATGAGTTTCAAATCGTTAAAACATTATTTTATTTTACATATTTTACGTACAATAATATTTACAAAATGTACAATATTTTTATTACGTACAACTCTTTCTCAGTAAAATCGTAATTTTCTCATCGAGAAAATATTTCATGAAAATCGACCCGATAGTAGAAAAAAAAATATTTTTTCTGTTTGTAAAAACAGATCACAGGGGTATATAAAATCGCGAGGAGATGCAAGAAGATCGTCGAAGCGTGAGATAAAAAAGCAAGCACCGACGGTTCAACGACCCCTTGTTTTATGAATAACAATATAAAAAAAGAATGTAGGGAAAAAACATCGATATCGCAATAATAGCGAGAGAAGCGAGAGGAGAGAAGCCGGGGCGAGGGAGCTTACTCGTCAGACCGGAAGTCCGGCTGGACTGCAAAGCACGATGGCTACCGATGCTGATGCAGACTGGTACACGGATGGGATTAAATTCATAAACCGATGCCAAGCGCTCATGACGGGGCGTCAACATATCTCGCTCTTTCTCTCTCTCTCTCTCTCTCTCTCTCTATTTATAAATTTGCCTCGTTCTTCATCAAGCCACTTTACCGAAGTGCAAGCACGTACGCTCTCTTCCTCTTTTCTCGCCATTTTTAACTCGCTTCCATCTTAAGGTAGTTTTATCGATTATTTAGGAATTTGTTTAAAATTGGTACAACCATTCTTTGATACTTTATGCATATGCGTAACAAATTTTAAGAGGTTTCACCACGTAGAATTTGAGATGTTTATTGTTAAAAATACCAATTTTCAGTGCTCTCCCATAAGAGCCTGTGTTAAATATTGCCATTTTCAATCCTAAATATCTTGAAATCTAGATGGTGAACCTTCTTTAAATTTTGCACATTGCTTTATTGTACTTGAAAAAAGCTTCCTCAAGTTTTTTTAAAAAAATCCTAAGATTATGAATTTTTTAATTTTCATACGTACGTAGCAAGTACAAATCACCTTGGATGACCTTGAATTTTGAGTATGTTATTCTTGAAACAATTTGCAACAACTTTTCTTAATTGACTTAAGCTCTAAAACCACATGGTATGAAGAAATAAAATAAAATTGAAATAAAAACTTTTAATTTGACTGTACCTATAGAACTACCTTAATGTAATTTTTCTTCGATCATTATTTTTTCGTTTATTTTTTATCACACCTCGTTTTTTTTCTCGTCGCATTTGTTTTTCAAATTTTTCTCATTTTTCTCCACTCGTTTTCTTTTTCTATTATTAAAAATTTTTTTTTTCGTTTTTTCAACTCGTTTTCTTTATTTTTCTATTATTAAAAAAAAAATTTCTCGTTTTTTCTATTATTTTTTTTTAATATATATTTTTCTCGTGTTTGTTCTTCTGTTTATCTCCAGCTATTCTGCACTTCCGTATATATTTTTGCTCCTCATTTATTTCCTTCTCGTTCTTCTTCTGGACTTTTCCGTTATCAGGCGGCAAACCCGGAAGTCGAGACTTTCTCCTCCCCTTCTGGACGTATCACGGCGATATCATCGCGGTCTCCGCTTCCGCGTTCTTCCGATTCCGGTTATTCCGGCTCAATATCAACTCGACTCGCTCCTTCCCCAAAACAGAAAATGTTTCCACGTATTGACTTTGTGTTCACGAAATCTTGATGGTTTTATTTTTATTTAATTGACGCATATTCAGCCTCGGTGCGATTCGTTGAACTGTTCGAGTCAGGCACGATTACTTTATGGCCGTATTCGATTATTAAGGAAATCCAAAATAGTTGAACTTTTCGTGTTATGTTCAAAAATATACGAAAAGTTGTTATTGTACCAAATTAGAAAAAGATTAACTGATTTGAATTATTAGTGAACTTTAACATTCCTTATTCTTAGGGGAAATTCATGTATTTTCCTTTGTTGGAAAAGACCAAATTCACTATTTATGAAGATCACCGAATACTATGATTAAAGGAAAAAAACAAATAACTATATTCATATTGGTTATTACGTACAAAATAACATAATAAAGAAATTGTCAATAATGTAAGAATTTTCAATCGACAAAAGCACGATTTCTTTCACATCGATTATAATTTCATTGGTCCACACAATCCTCATCATTTATCATCCTTGAGTACTATAACGAAAAATTTATATAACATGTTTGATACATCGTGTTGGTAAGAAGATTTAAATTTGAAAGAATTTTTAAAAAAATTTTCTTTTTTAATTGTTCAAACAATACAAAATGTCAAAATATTTTAAAAATAAGTGTATTTATAATGGTTATTTCATATTATTTATAATGGTTTATATAATTTAATTATTTACATAAATATATGTTATTATAAATTGTTATATAAAGAAATAAAAAGCATTTTTAACATTATTATTTTTATCTAATAAAACTTGGTGCTGTAAAGTTTACATAGAATATCCGAAATAAGATAGTATTTCTTGGTAAAATTTAACGATAAATTTAATAATTAACGCATAAATGAAAATAAGATAACACCTATAACAGTTTTATAAAAAAAGTTTTCCATTGAAATCAAAATTTTATTAATATTATCACTATAAATACTATGTATGTAATAATCGTTGTAAAATTAAAAAACTATTAAAAAATTACGAAATATTTGAGTAGAATGGTATATAAAAAAATTCACACCTCGTTCAAAGAAATTAAATTCGAATAAATCTCTCCTAATTAAGGGTGCTTGGTTATAATTTTCAAATTTAAATTTATCACCGATTTGTAGTCAATTCGTTATTGGATGAAAATTAATTTGAATTCTAATTCGAAATTTTCAAAAGAAAAAATGAACCGAACGTATCGCAATATTTCATTAACTCGGTTAAATCCGTGAATTGATATAAATTATTGGATGGCACGTGTGGTGGCGAGGATGCCGGACACGAGAATCGAATGAGAGCTCACCAAATGAATTTGGTTAATCAACGCGTTGCTCAATAGTCTGCCAGGTGCCCTCGAATCACCTCTCTTTCTTTCAAATCTAATTTCTCTCAATAAATAAGCTCCCTCTTTCAAAATTACCAAATAGAAGTTTTAGATCCTTATCATTTTTTAACAAATATATTGGAAAATTATTATTGGCTATCTTAAAATAAATAATTCGATTTTAATTTGTGGACGACCCAACGAAATTTTTTTAATACAAAAGTTAATGACTTGACCTGATTGATTATCAAATATATCAAAAAATTATTATTGAAAAAAAAAATTATTGGCTATCTTAAAATCAATAATTCTATTTTAATTTGTGGACGAGCCAATAAAATTTTTTTATATAACAATAAATCTATGATAAATACTTTTATAAAAAAGTGGTTTTTGGTAATAAATATTTTGTAGAATGTTTTGCGTTGTTTCGCTTTAATCGAAAAAAATATTTTAATATGAAAAGTGGGTTGTTCGCGACCGACTGTAATTGCTTGGAACGATGTACGTGTAAATGGGCGGAAAACAGAGGAACACCTGCAGATTCACGTTCTCAATAATTATTCCATGACAATAACTGTGACCTCTTCCCATTCCATCACGTGTTTATAAAATATAATTCGTGTATCAAGAGACTGCTCGTGTGTGAATGACGTACGTACACGAAAATCGAATCAACGCGACGGAAATTAAACTCCGTCAGCCGTAGGCAAGCAGTTTACTGGATATTCGATATGACGCGATGCTATCCAGATGTTTAGAAACTCGCTAAAATTTTTAATTCACCTTTTAATTAATTTCGTCATATCTTAATAAGTACAACCGCAACGGCCCTATTAAAAATCTAGTCGATTCTTCTAAATTTTGTTTTGCATATATAGTATTATTTGCATTACATTAAACGTATGTAGTTTTTTAAAATCGAACGAACAGTTTTTTAAAGCGGTTTTGCTTCAAATAATTCGATTTTTTATCATAAATTATTAGTCCTATAAATTTTCATTTGTCTATTTATTATATTCGATGGTTCATATATTAAGATGATTTAAAAAAATACAAAAAAAATATTAGTTTTGTATGGTGTGGTGGTGAAATGAAGTGCGAGACCCACAGAACATATTGAATAGGAAATTAGGGAGATTTGTCTCTATATGAATCATCCTTATGATCATCTCGCTGATTTCGTCAAGAGATAGGTAAGACATCGCTAATTGAAAATTTTATGGGTTTATATACAAGACCCAGTGTTCTCAAAAAAAGTTCGCAAAATTTTTTTAAATTTTTTCTTTCTTTAATTTTAAAAACTTATTCAATAATTTATCCTATTTTAAAAAAGACCTAAAGCCTATAATCAATTCATCGAAATAGAGCGTGTAGGTTATATGAAATATGTGCCTGTAGAAAAATCGCAAAATATCAATTTACACATGTTGAAGAGGAAAAAACGGCTGCGTTGTTGCTCGTATTATAAATTTGAAAATATTTTACTTCAATTTTTCATCTTCGATTATTTCAACAATATTAAATGACAAAATGGTGAAAATATGAAATCCAAATTTCACCAATTTTACTTGAAAAACTTACTTTTTTCAACAATAATATCTCTTTCAGTACTTCCAGTTTATCCTTATGGTATAGTTTCACATAGACTGAAAAAATGTATTTCGAATGAAAATTCTTGAAAATTAGCAGGAAAATTCTTCGGTATAATATAAAAACGTGAATAAAATAAAAATAAAAATGAATTCCTTTTTTTACAGATCAATCTGTTTCTGCTCTTATATATACGTAGTTCGCAAATAAATTTTTTTCGGGACGAATATAAAAGCCACTGTCGTATATTCCTTTTTCTCGTATTGCCATAGAATTTGTTTCAATACCCGGATAAATGGACTTTTTCAGTGAAAAATGTGGAAGAAGAAGAGAGAGAAGAGTTTTCCTAGTCTGGCAATGAACGTTTTGTTCTCTGGAATAACCGCATTCTTCTTCTCTCTCGTGCTGCGTGTCTTTCCTCGTCCCTTGCTGAGCACTCGCTCTCTAGAGCCAGGTAGAATTAACGTCGCGCGAAAATAGCCGCGGCTCTCGCGTGCACAAGCACAAGGGATGAATGAGCGATGGGGGTGAAAACAGAGGAGACGCCGTGAAGGAAAACAGAGATGAGAACGGATGAGTTTGAAAGTTTGACACCCCCCGCGGCGAAGCAGGAATTCCAAAGAAAATAATTGTTGCTTCTCTCGTTAACGTTTGCCACTTTTTTTTCTCTCTCGAATTACTTCACTGTACGGAGCAGAAAAATTGAGCAAAAGAGAAAAGAAAAATGCCCACTATTTTTTAAATTGAATTACCACTTTTCCGGATGTTCATTTCTGGATATTTGATTTTTTAATAATTTAAGTATACGTTCTTTGCATGGGTTATATCGTCTTTTTGGAAATTTCGACATGTTAAAAACTTTTTACCAAAAAGCAATAATTTATATTGATAATTTATCCCACTAGTTCTGACTATAATCACCATGATGATTTATTAAATTATCGTATTTAATAATATTTAAAATATCATATTTTTAATTATTTAGCAGCAATTAGTATTTTGTTTATTTGTTATTCTTTCACAATTGAATTGCTAAATCAATTTCAATGAAATTTAGTATACATTTATGTACTATATACTCATCGAAGTATTGCCGATAAAATAATTTTCGATTTAAAGAAAAGTTTGCTTCACATTCAATGGGATTTTTTGTACGTAATTAATTGTTATTGCAAAAATAAATTTTTGAAAAAAACGTTTTTTTAGTAAGTAAATTTTGATTTTTTCGCATTCATTATAATTCGTGAAAATAACGTTAATTTTTTGTACGACAATTAGAGGGAACATAGGAAATATAGAGGGAATAGTCATATAACTTTTTACATCTCAAACTATTTTTTGAAAATTTATTTTCACTACATATGCTTTTAGTAATACCAGTAGTTTACAATTGATGCTGAGAATTATTATGACTTATAATTGATTTTTTTTATTTGACTTTTTACTCTAATAGAATAAAATTGACGATTAAGCGAGATTTTTATTAATTCATGCAGTGCTTATTATTTTTATTGTTAAAAAAAAAGTTGATAACATTTCCTGTGATTTTTCCAGAAATTTCATTTTTAACCCTGAACAACGGTACTTTGATCGTGCCTAGAATGCGGAATAAATTTTTTCCAACGTTTTTTTGGATGTTGAGGGTTGGTTCGTGACGTTTGATATTCGCTCGGGTTAGCTATGTCTGACAGTTCTCCAATTTGTCGGAGCATGCCGGGAGGAGAATTCCCGAATGAAACAGAGGATTCGCTCGCATAAGTATACTTGGGCATATTCGTGTACAGAAACTGACATGGACGAGCGTAGATAATGGAATCACGAATAGGCATATGTTATTATCTTATCTTTATTTTAAAGATGTGTGTAACTCTCACTAGAAATATTGAAAGATGTCTCAATAATGTTTTTAAATATTTCTAGATTATATTTTTTTTCTTTATTTTTAAAAATTTTTTATAGTTAATTATTATAGTTAATTATTATAGTTAATTATAGTTAATAGTTTATAGTTAATTAACAGTAATTATTTTATTACTGTTTAACTTATTTACATTTTTTAATAGGCTATTTTTAAATTAATTTAATTTTTTTAAATATTATATTTTGCTGTAGAAAAAAGTATTGCAAACTTGCAAACCTTCGTTCACATCAGGAATAAGAAAGTTTTTTAATCCACTTCGATCATTCAAAAAGTTATTACTTTCTCAATGAAAAAGCATTTCTTTTTAGTTAAACTGACGTTTCTGTTTAATGAAAAAGTGTACTTTTCTATTTTGAGTACCCATCAGATCTTTATTTACAAATTCCACAATTTTGTTTTTATTTGCAATCTTTTTTCAAAATCGTTTGAAAAAAAATTAACTACTATTTTAAACATTCCTGTTCAATTTTTCGTTTTTTAATGTGAAAGTTTTGATATGTATATATGATTATTCAAAGTTTTCCATAAATCAAAATCTTAAATAATTTTTTTTTAAGGAAAATATATTTCTGGATTTAAATAGAACACTTCATTTAATAACGAATTAACTTAATTCTATTTATCTCAACGCGAAATGTCATTCTTGATTTTGTCTTGTCTACGACGACGAGAATTCTCTCCCCAAGGGCACACGTCAGAGGGCGAAGAGCCTCACGACCCTTTTTCCTCGGCCAATTTTCGAAATTCCACGAGTTTAACGGTGAACATATGATTTCCTTGATATTCTCTCTCGAAACTTCTCTCCCTTCGCTGATGAATTCCGTTGAAACTGACAAAAGAAATTACGAGATTTTCAGATTTCGGGAAAATTAGATGATCAAGCTCGACCTCGAAAATTCCATTTTCGCGACACATTTGCCTCTCTGCAAAGCATGTAAACGCTCCTTTTGAGTTTTAATTAAGTCCGTGTATTCGAAATTAATTACCGTTTGAGGCGCAACGCTTGTACGTAACTTCCTCCTATTTAAGGTACGGGAATACGATTACATTCTTGTTTCTTTGAGAAGTATTTTTTTTTTTTTCATAAATTTAATCTCGTTGCATATTTATCCTTAATTCGTAATTACATGTCTCTAATTAATAAAAAAAATTACGTACATGTTAAAATTTGTATGCATTCAATATGTATAGTTAATTTTTTGAAAGCTTTATATTATATTTTACCAAATTAGTCAATTAATTATTTAAATTAATTTATAAGTAATTAATTTTAATGTAAAATAAAATATTGGCAACAAAACGATAATTCAAACATTTTTAACCTAAAAAATGGCTCAAAATTCGTAAACAAATAAAGTAAGAAATAAAGCAAAGATTTTAAATTAAAAAAGTTTTCACGTTTACCTGGATTGATATTCCAGTGTAAACCATCGAAAATTAATAACCCAGAATGTATTTTTGTTCATTTTCATCTAAACTCAGAATCATAGACGACCGAGGCTCCATTCAGGAATTTTTATTGCGAATGCCACGGGGATGATCTCACGAGCGATTTGGTGACAAAAGTACAGTGGACGGAGAAAATCGAGGTGACGAGTGTCAAATACCAGGGGGGAAAAATCCATTTTCTCCGAGCCGATATCGAGCGTATAGAGAGAGAGAGAGAGAAATAGAGAAAGGGCGAAATGGAAATAAAGGAGAGAGAAGCGATTGGTTGAGAGAGAAAGAGAGAGAGAAAAAAGATCGTAATAAATGTCGGACAAAAGGAAAAGGATGTGGAACGCGCGAGGAACGTTAATAGTCCTCTCGGTTAGGTTTGCCTGTCGCTTGGGAGGACCTTGTGCGAGAGTTTCCTCCGTTGCCATTTTTTTATTTCACTATCAAGTTTCACGACGCCGAGCTATGCACGATTCTGCCCGTTTAAGGTCTTGTCCCTCGTCGTCGGCTCCGCCGTCGTCACAGCGATGATTTCACATCGTCGGGTAATGTCTTTCCCGACTCCAAAGATCAAACACTTTTCCTAGACCTCATCGTTCCTCTCCATCCGACCATTTTCCTTCTCGCCTTTTAATGATTAAATTATACCGAAGCTTCCATCGCTCGATCACTCATATCTCTTCGCGGATCTCTTCCAAAGACCGACGACACGATTCCCAGATTGTGCTCGAAGATATACCACGTATCAATCCAGTTTTTCACTAATTTTCACTAAAATTGAATAAAATTTGTTTTAATATCTCTTGAGAAATCTGAACGAGAAATTGGGGATAATTCCTGATAAAAGTTCATTTTTTCATGATAATATACACTGAGCGTAAAATATTATCCAGTTTGTTACTAATTTTCACTAAAATTGTATACAAAATTTGTTAACATCTTTTGAGAAATTTTGAGGAGGAATTGGAGATAGTTCGTAATAAAAGTTTATTTTTTTTCATGATAATGTGTACTGAGCGTAAAATATTATACATTTTATCATAAAGTGATAAATTATTCTCACTATATCATAAAATTAAGCATATATTTTTAGATCATATCCATTACAATTTATTCCTAGGAATAATATTAGATTTTGATGTAATGTAAATCTACTATAAATAAACACATGAACATAATACAAAATAAGCAACAAAACCAAATATGTAGTTTTTAAATAAGCTGGGTAGTTGTCATTTTATAATCAAATATATTTTATCATCTCACTGTAATGGAATGTAGACTGTATTACCATAAATTCGTAAATTTTTTTACTATTAGCTGTAATATCAAATAAAATTTGAAACAACTTTTCAAATAACTTAGACATTCGGTGTTGTTTAAATAATTGAAAATAAAAATATTTAATGAAACTTTTCCAAATTTGAGATTTATCGTACAAGCTAAGCATTAAATAAATGTATGAATGTTGCATGAAGAATTAAGAATTTAGAGTCTGACAACTCATCTCAAACATTTTAGAGAATCATTTTTAAATTTTATGTACATCTACTTACATTAGGGTGGGTCAAAATAGTGCCTTTTTATTATTTTCTTCCGCAATTAAAAATCTTATTTTCGGGCACCTCTAGATAAGTCTCACCAAGTATTAGCTCTTTAAATTTATGGGAACAACCTCCGCATCACAATTTTCGATTTTTAATTAGTCTCTTACGGAAAAATTCATATCTTGATATATATCAAATTTAGAGTCATTTAAAAGTCATATTTTCGTAGAAAATTGAATGCTCTACAAAATAATTCTCTTGTAAAATTTTTCGTTAATCTCACCAATTCAAAGATATTTGAGCTCAAAATTTGATAAATTAAAAAAAAAATTTTTTCATTATCATTTTATAACTCACTAATTAATAAGCATAATAAAATGGACAATATATTTTTTATAGGAAATTAACTGATCTTCAAAAATGATCTTTTGTATTTAGTCGACTAGATGAAGAGTTAAGAAGATATTCGTATATCTAAAGTTGAATGTTAAAATTTCAGGAAAATGCTTTAAAACCAGTTAACATTGAACTTTAGATATACGAATATCTTCTTAACGCTTCATCTAGTCGACTAAGCATTAATCGACTAATCGACTAAAAAATTGATAATTAATTTTTAATTTTCATCCATCCATTAATTTTTATTTATTACCCAATGCATGCTCTCTTTCTATAGATCCCAAACTACTCTTCTGAATTATTTCAGATGTTTTAAACGACCCTAAGTATAGTAAAAAGCGGTAGGATACCACAGACCCATGTGTGTCTATAGGGAGGTGCGCAAATTGTAGTGTGTGTCTATATAGAAAGGGTTAAAATCGTGCTGTCCAAATAATCAAATTCAAAATTAATGATTAAACCATCAAAAAGGCTTAAAAATATGAAATTTTTCAAATTAAAAATGACAAAATAAGAAGAAAGAGTATTTTTGCAACACCCTGTATGATAAAAGCACTTTTGAGTAGCAGCAATTTTTTTTTTCTATTTTCTACTTCGCAAATAGTAAAAAAATATATACAAAGAACAAAAAAAAGGGAAAAAAGCGTGTATGTAAATAAAAGAGCGGTTAAATAAAAAGAAGAATTGAAATTCCAGGTCGCGTCATTGTTTTGGAGCGTCGGGCTTGTAATAACGGGCGAAACGAACGATTGCATTCGGGTTCATTCGATCGACAGTATCGTCGTGAGCGCGTCGTTGCTAAATCGACGGGTTTCGTCCTGACAAAGAAGGAAGGCGCCGAAAACAAAGGATCGCTGTTCTCGCAGTTTGCACTCGATGTCCTCTTTTCCACTCTTTTTACCCGGTTCAATAGCAGACTGTAGGCCAGGGTCAACCACTTGTAGGATATCCCAACTACGACGACGTCGTCGACAACGACTACTTTGGCGCTGCACCAGTCTCTATATCTTTATCTTTCTCTCTCTCTCGCTTTATCTATCTTTATCTCTCTCTCTCTCTCGTTCTCTGTCCCAACCGCGAAATGCAAGGCTAGACACATATGCTGTCATTCCTTCGAAGCGAATCCTCGCTCCGTTTCATTAACCCACACCTCCTTACTGCGCATTAGAAAACCATGAGACTCCCGCAGACGCATTTGCCTCTTATCTCCACTACGCAGAGTCGAGAAAAACAGCCAATCTCCTTCTTTACACTCCACACTTTTTCATCGTGTCGAGAAATTTTCTTTTCCAAGCTTTATTAGCATTTCTTAATTCACTCTTGCCTTAGAAAATTGGCTTTTTTTTAAATTTAGTATTTAGTTTTTCTCTTTTCATTTAATTTATTAGCATTTTTTAATTCACTTTTGTGTAGAAAATTGGCTTTTTTCTCGTTTAATTTAGTATAGTGAACGTATAGGATTTTTTTAATTATATACTTCGCTTGGCTCTTCAGAGGGTGAATAAAAACGAATGTCCTGCATATAATTTTTCATAAAAACGTATAAAAAATAAGTTCTTCTTAACTTTTATCATGGACTCGGTTGAAAGTATTTGGCTAAGATCAAGCAGACGTTGCAAATTTATGAATTGTTTATACTTTTGATTTTAAGTGGAAACGCAGACTCAAAGTCTGACCACGTTCAAAATCTATGAATTTTTAATATTTTTGATTTTAATTGGAAATGCAGACTCAAAGTCTGACCATGTTTAACCTAATATATTTTTGATGAGTTAGGTTGGAGCTGATTGGTCAGATGTATTGCTTAATTTAACAATTGACTCTTCATTTATAATTTCAATCTCATAATTAATTATTAACTTCATATTGCATTCATAATTATATAATTAAAATATATAATAATGAAAAAATTATTATTGATAGGATTTAGATTCTCTTATTTGTAGTATTGGTTTTTTATTTAATTCCTGTCCTAAAATATATTTATTATATTCCAACAATTGAATTACGCAAGTGTAGCAGAGAATTGATAGTTAAAAATAGACACTCGAAATCCTGAGTAGTTAAATTTCTCAATGACAAATTTATTTGTATTTTTAAATTATCAATTGAGTATCTTTTGTCTTCTCGTTGGCTCCAACAAAAACATCCACATTCTATTTTCACTCTGTCGAATAATAAGCTTATTTCGCTTGCGAAAATAGCTTGTTAAACTATGCCATTCTCATTTGGTCAATTCAGCTTCTCGTTATCGAGGAGAACACTCGAATCGTTTTATAACTGGGAACTCCGTAATTAATCAAAGACACTTTTGATAGAAATGTCACTTCGGCTCTCTCGTATTTAAAGACACGATGTCGGGCATTGTTGTATTCGAAACGTGAATTGAGCAACTTCAAATCCCCGCTACATTGTAATAGAGATTCTTTCGGTTGATTTTATTTATGTTAATCTCGTTATACTCGGAATAACATTTTCCCAGCATTTCTATTTCATAATCATTTGACATTTGTCGGTTCTTTGTTGTACACGTTTTATCTCTGTCTCCCTTGATCGACGTATCTGTCTCTCCCACGTTTTGTATTAAATATTATATATAATATAACATATTACACTTTAAGAAATTAAATTTTATATCTGAGTACGAAAATTACAGTACAACGTTTTGCAATTAAAAATTTAGTGAATCCTTGTGTAAATAGATATAACTTTTATAAATTATATTTTTTAATACATATTTATAGTTTATTTACAGCTTATAAGTTTATATATAAGACCAAATATAAGATAATTTTATGAAAAAATGTATCAATGTACTTAATATACTTTTAGCAATAGATATTATGTGATGGTGAAAAAGGGTGATAGCCAAAAATTTTAATTTTTAAATAGTAGCAGAAAAAATGAAAAGTGGAGTAATGCAATGAAGGTCAAAGTTCGTGGGTAAACTTTCCTGAGTATTTGAATTTATTCGGTAAATTCCCTGTACTTAGAGACAAAGAGAGAAGCAAAGCTCTCGAATGGCACTTTCACGAGCGTTCTCAATGAAATAACGATAAAATGATAAAAGGAGGATATTATTTTAAGAGAATACTATTCCAGGGAGTGCCGTGGGTTCGATAAACTCGACGGGTTATGGGATCGCATTATCCGAACTTCTCCAATGAGCTCGCCGAAGAAATGACGTCAGTGAACGTGCAGAAATTTTCTCGCTGAGAAACGTTAGATATTTCGACTTCTTTTCTTAAAAAAAAAATAGTATACGCTCTAAAATTTTTTCATCGATGGTAAAAACTTTTAATTTAGAAAATTGTTCATACCAAAAATATGTAAATTTGTAAGACCTGAACTACATGTAAATTCAAAATTTAGAATCGATAATATTTTGTTGATTTAATAAAACCATGCAAAAATTTAAGAAGTTTTGCGTAAGACAAAAACTATTCAATAATGATCGATAAATTAAATTGCAAAATATGCAATTATTTATCATAAGGTCTTTATGGAAAAATACTCTAAATATTTCTTTATATAACTAAACAAAATTGACTTGCCCTTGTAATTGTAATTTTTTTAATTTAAATAGCAACATACATGTTTAAGGGGTTTCAATATATACAGCTGGCGAAAATAAATGAAGTTTTACATGTTAAAAGTATCGAAATTTGTTAAGAACACGATGAAAATTTGAAAAAAAACGTTCTTTATCACGATATATAAAGAAATTTGTATAAATTCAGAAAAAAATCGTCTACCTTGTTTTCGAGTAATCAATTATTAAAGTTATACATTTTTATACACGGAAAGTATAGCTATATTATTGAAAAAATGATATTACATATGGTTCAATTTTTTGGAAAATACGTAGACGAAAAGTCTAAAAAAATCGTGTTTACGCATTTCATATGAAAGAATATCCTCTCTAAATTTGAACGAATTTTTATCATTTCGTTATGTGTACCGAAACACCTTATAACCTGTCAAAAAACTGTCAATTGACCTACCTTCAACAAACTATTTATCTTTTCACACTACTGTATTTTAAAAGATAAATATATTTATTAGAAAGATAAAAATATTTATTTAAAGTTTTCTTACTCAATTCTTAATTTGTTAAAAATATTGAACTATATTTAAATGATTTAGAATATAAAGTATATAATAGTTTCATATATTCATCCTAAAAAACATTCAATTCAAAGTTGAGTATTAGCCTAGAAAAATAAATAATTTTAATAGTAAATAAATTAAATTATAACAATGAGTATGCAAAAGTGGAATCAATAATATTGGATTCAATAGAATGTGTAAAATTTACTGTAAGAAAAAGAAAACAGCATTTTTCACATAAAAAAGTTGTTTTTTAACAAAAAGTATAATTTTTAGTTCAAAAATTTTACGTCTCCATTAAACTTTTCGAATTGAAGATTAGAAAAGAAATTGTAAATGAAAAAAAAGAAAAACGATATTCGTCCACAACGAATTTCTCGATGATCGACAAAAGTGGTTTCACTCTCTCTCGTATCCTCTTCCTCGTTAAAGTTCTCGTGTTACAAGTGCGGAAATGTGAAATCGGAGACTCTCATTTTTCAAGAACACACAGCAGATACGGGCGGCGAGCGTCTGCCGGTTGTCCGGCGACCGAAAACTTCGCGGAACGAGCCCGTGCGTCGAGCTGAATTTTTATGAATAAACGCGCAACAATGAAGCTGCCGAAGGAAAAATAAAAGTTGGAGAGGTCCACGATCGCCTAGCACCTGTCGTTTAATTTTTTCCTTTAACCTTGGTAGAAGAAATATTTTTCGATTATTTTTTTTTTTCAATTCTCGAGACGATGAGTTGTCATCGATGAAATTTCATCTTCGTATAGAATGCTCAGAGAATATTAATCTGTTTATTCAACTGAAAAATCGTATGTTTCTTACAACTTCATATAAATTAATCATTGATAAATTATTAAGGTGTATAATTTTATTATTTTCTCGTTTTTTTTAGGATTTCATTGAAAATTTGCACAAATCTTTAATATCATTTACATATGTATATAAAATTTCAAAAAGTTTCACCACGTTGATATCGAGATATTTATTGTTCAAAATTTCAATTTTTAGCAGTGGTCTCTTATATAAGAGCCCATGTTAAATATTGTGATTTTCAATTCTACATATTTTTAATTCTAGATGGTCAATATATTTTTAAAATTTAGTAGAGCTCTTTATTGTACTTCAAAAAAGCTTCTCTTATATTTATTTTAAAAAGTCGTAAGATTTTTTTTCATGATTATCATACGTACATAACAAGTACAGATCACCTTGGATGACTTTGAATTTTTAGTATATTGTTTTTCAAACAATTTGTAAAAACTTTTCATAATAAATAATAGGACGTGTTAAATGTTGTTATTTTCAACCCTAAATATCTTGACACTCAGATGATGAAGCTTTTTCAAATTTTTTATAACTCTTTATAATATATCAAAGAAGCTTTCCTTAGTTTTTTTTTATTGTCAAATTTATTTTTTTATGATTTTCATACGTACGCAGCAAGTACAGTTTACCTTGATGAATGACTTTAAATTTTGAATATGTTGTTCTTAAAACAAAATTTGTAGTAACTTTTCTTAAATAAACTTAAGCTCAAAAACCTCATGGTACTGAGAAAAAAAATGAGATAGATAAACATTTTTAAATTAGGTATACCGATAGAATTACCTTAATTTGTTTTATTACAACTTTTCCAGTCTTTAACTATAAGCTGCTATTAGTATAGCATAAAATAGTTGATTTGACTTACATTGTTCTAATTTAGAGAGCACATCCAGTGATTTGCACTACTCTACGTATACCTTAATTAAAAAGTTGACGAAAACCTTCCAAATTGATAATAGTCTGTTATTTTTTTAAAGAGACCAATGAAATTGGGCATTGCATTAAAAAACCTCGTGATAAAGTTTCATATACTTTAAAATAAAATCTTTCGTTGCGTTTCTCTCATTAAAAAGCTTTTACAACATGTAACAATTATTTTTATTGAAACGCCACCTGGCCCAAGAAAAAAGTATAGTGTTCTTTTTATCTAGCTTGGAAGAGATTCGAGCAATTTGCGTAAAAATAATATCTTTAGGAATGAAAGCAACTATTCCTTTTTTTAATTGGCAATTATGTTTTTCGAGTTTCGAGGCATTAACGATTCTCAGGGCGCGATTCTCTTTGACAAATTTGGCGAAAGCGAAAAAAAAAATGAGAAGGCAATCTTCGGGAACATTTACGATACTTTGTTCTCCATCGTCTTTTCCTCTCGGCCGGCCCTGTTTCTCTGACACTCAGCCCGCTCGGAGGATGGTAACGGTTATTACAGGACGATAAAATGGGATTACCGGAGCTCCAGTCGTTCGCTTGTGTCTATACAGATAATGAGAAGCCTAACCTCGTAAGAATTCAACTCGTTACCCTCGGTTATGCATCCACTCTTCGGCGGACATCTCCGGAAGATCCTCGCTTTCTCGAAATTCATTACGACTCCTCGTTAATGCTACCCAGCATTTTTACTCACTCGCTAAACGTACGAGAAGTGAAAATTATTCGCACAATTTTCCACCAATTTTCCACAATTTCTCTTCTTAAATAAAAAAAAATGTTAAGAAAATAAAAGCGAGCGTTTCAATGCGACAAGAATACTCGCCACTTTTAAAGAATTATTATATATTTTCATAAAATTTCATTAAACTCACACTCTCGAAATTTGGAATGAATATTTTCAAATATTATCCTATATTAAAAAAGACATGAGGCCTCTAATCGATTCTTCGGAATAAAGCGTATTATGCGAAACACGTTAACCTTTGGCTAATGTACATACTGATTAAAAATAAAATTTAATGTAATATGCTTTGGAAATAATGACATTATGGAAATAATGACCCTAATGACTCAATTTGGAATTAGTAACCCGGTAGAAAGTGTCGGGGTAAGACGTGTCGGGTCTTGCAAGGTAGTTCGTTACCGAAAAACATTTCAAGTCAATTGAGTGTCAATTGTCAATTGAGTTCCAGTGTTATTTTCAATCATACGAAAAGTGAATAATGCTTATTGTTTAAAATTTATAATACCGTTTCAAAATACTTTTAAAAAATGTCGGTGTGGATGAAAGTGCTGTCCAATTGATGCAAATAATCTCGATCCCGCTATTTTATTCTACATAGTATAATTTATTCCATTACATTAAGGATATGCAGTTTTTTTAAAATTCGAACGAACAGTTTTTTAATAGTTACTTTGCTTCGAATAATTAGGTTTCCATCATAAATTAAAAGTCTTGTATATTTTAATTTATCCATATACATATATTCGATGGACCATTTTTTAATTTGATTTTAAAAAAATACAAAAAGTATTGAGTTTTGTGTGAAGGTGAAGTGAAGTGCGAGGCCCACGGAACATGTTGAGCACAAAATTAAGGAGATTCGCATCGTCTTTATGAATCACCTTTAATAAAGCTGATTTTGTCAACAGAAAGGTAAGACATCGCTGATTGAAATTTTCGTGGGGGTACGAGACCCAGTATGTGACTCGCTTTAGCGAGATTTATATCTTGAAATTTTTTTTCGATTATAAGAGTCTATTCGATCGAAAATTTCCCGTTGATAACGACAATGATAATTATTGAGGACGCAATCTAAAAATTCATATTAAATGAGCCATAAAATTGACTTTTGGATCAGTTTTGTCAATTTTTCAATATTATTTCTTGGATTGCGCCCTGTATAAGTAACATTTTTGTTATCTACAAGAAATTTTATGATCAAATATTCTATTTAAAAAAAGACTGAATCTTATAATCAATTAATTGGAATAGAGCGTTTTATGCGAGGTTATATAAATAAATAAATATGCCTAGAAGAATCGCAAAATATCAATTCAAATTTGTCAAAAAGGAAATAGCGGCCGCGTTGCTGCTCATCGTTTAAAATAAATGCAACAAAGTCGGAGGCGGAATTTTTTCAGAATTTTGTGTTCAAAATCGATAATGATGAACATTTTTTGAAAGTTTCACATGTTAAATAATATTTTCAAAATGTTGAGCGAAAATTCACGATGATTAAGAAAGCTTGTCACAAAGAAATAATTTTCAATAATAAATTTAACGTAGTCTTATAGACATAAAATCTGATACAATCTAATTTTTTTCAATAGAATAAATAATGCAAAAAATACTTGAAAAATAACAAATGATTAAAAAAAACACATTGACGTTCATGGAATTTTTTCATTGATGCATGTAGGAAAGTCTTTCTCCGCAAAGACTTTTAATATTTATATTTTTGTAATAACTGCTAAAATTCATATTTTTGTTTATTCATATTTTTATTGTAATAAATTGTAATATCCATATTGTTTATAATAGTTAGTATATTTAACTATTTACATGATTTTATGGTATAAAATTTACGCATTATACGAAGAAATTAAAAGCCTTATAATTAATATTAAAGTCATATTATTATTTTATCCAATGAAATTTGGCGTTGTTCAATTATTTGCACAGAACAACCAAAAGATAGCATTTTATTCTTAATATATGATTAATCTTTAATTAAAAAATCAACATTGCTAGATAGTATTTTATGCAAACGTTCACGTTAAATTCGTAATACAATTTCACTAAAGAAGACATCCTTGAAAAGAATATATGTTTATGCCAGTGGCAAGAAAAAAAATCGAATATTTCCATCAGGAAAAACATTCCAAAAATAAAAAAAATTCTCACTAAATAATTTTTTCGAATAATCAATCGTCAGAGGAATCCCCTTCGGGGAAATGTCCTGAAAAAATATCGATACAATATAATTTTCCTTCGCATATATATACATATATATATACGGATTCCTGGATATCCCGTATAGAGGATACCGGCGTTTTATTTCGGGTGAATTGAAAAATTCCTCCGGACGTTCCTTCTCCCTCGCTCTCGTTCACTCTCACCTTTTCTCCTCGCGTCCGTCAAACTTTCTCGAAGAAACGCCCGGACGAAGATAACAAGAAAGGACGAGATTCAGCGAGTCCGCGCGTGCGCTCGCTTCGTGTGTCTTTTTTTCTCTCTTTCTCTCACTCTCACTCTGATTCCCTGCGCCGACATCATCGGACGTCCTTCCTCGAGAGTCGTAAAGCCCAAAGGGGCTGCGCTGGGATCCTCGACGTGTGTTAAGCTTACCTGAAGAGCGTCCGCATTCCAAGGGCCGAACGGTCGTCAAAAAGTTTTCTTCTCGCGCCAGATGAGTCGGACTCAAAGGAAAATCCCGATGCCTCGAACACACGAATACACACATTTACGTTTGAGTCCTGCACCGACGAAATCGCACACAGAGCCGAATCTTCGGACATATTTATATTTTTATATATGTATATGTGTGTATATACATTAATTTACCACAGCGTCCAAAAAGCCATGACTCTTCGTATGGTTCACCATCTTTTATATTGAGTTCCATCCATCTTCCCGCGGAGTCCCGTTCGATCTATCACGTCGCTCTTATTCTCATCCCGAGACTCTCCCAAACACACTCTCAGCCGATCCTCATTCTTACTCTTCCTCGCGCCTTTCTCTCCTTCACCTTTTCTCAGACGTTCTACCAGCACTCTTGGCAACCTCGCTCCTTATTTTTTTTCCCCCCCGTTTTTAATACATCACTTTTGTTATCGCAAGATTTTTTCGCACTTCGCGGTCATCAAGACAGATCTAACTTTAAGCAAGTGAGAATAAAAAATTTTCGAAATAAATAACGTTTTTTTCACTTTATGCATTTATTATTGAGGAAATAACATTTTTAAGGTGCACTGCTTACGATATTGCATCATTTTGTTGTTTAGGGATTAATTTCCCTTGATTCGTTTTTTTAAATATATTTTTATACATTTACTCAATGACTCTTAATTTAATGTTTTTTATTCACTTATTTTTTTTTTAATAAATAGTTGAGTATTATATAGGACTTTTCTTTTAATTTACCAAATTTTTTTACAATTTAATACATACATAAAATAGTATACAATAATATTAACAATCATTTTATGAATTAAAAGAAATGATGCTGAGAAAGCTTTTATTTTTTTCATACAATAACAATAATTTTATAACATAAAATTATGTAAATGGTTAAAAGGAATGCATTATAGTTAACAATAGTAATATTATAAGTAGTCACATTATTAATTCTTCACAAGTGAATATCATCCATAAATAAATATACATATATGAGCATTTAAATTTCCCGCCACTGAAAATCGATACAAAGTTTTTTTAGGAGGATGAGCTTCCGAAATGCTTTAAAAAAATTATGCAATACTCGATATATATTTTATACTCATTGTATCATCTTTATTGCAAGATTTTTTTGTTTAAAAAAAAGTTTTTAATTTAGTGCCAAAATTGTAATATGTTCTATAAGACACTATGTGCAGTTTATTAAAAATATTTAATCGTCGTAAGATTTTCACACGATGTTTTTGGAGATATTATTTAATAACGTATAAAAGTTTCAAAAATTTTACATAATTTTTAATTTTGGAAACAACACTCTTAAATAAGACTTTTTTATGCGCGTTTCAGTTTCTTTTCCTTGTTTTCGTTTATGAAGCGGTTAGACGCAAACTTTTGGTTTAATTTGTTCGTGAAGAAATAAAGTAAGGGCTAACACACATGGTTAGCTCTTAATGAGATCGTATATTGAGAAAATTCAGTACAAAGTTAAACTTTTCTGTTTTTTTTTTCTTCTTTTTTTCGTGGCAAAAGTTTTCGTAAGGATTTTTGGTCTATTCAAGCCCAGAATGTATCAGGTTTTGATACGTGATGAGTTTTTTTTTCTCCTTCCCAGCCTCTTTTTTTCCTTTCTGATAGCTCGACACTTCTCTCGCACTCGAGGCGCAAGAATTTCACAATCAGCCCTCACATCCCTCGCGAGGAGCAAAGCCGAGTTTTTTTCTTCCCTTCCTGGAGAAAATCATCTATTTCTCTTCACTCCATCAATTTTTTATCCTCTCATTCTCACTGGAGTTATTCGTTATCCTGCTTTTCTTTTTCTCTTATGAGCATCGATAGATTTTGATAAAAATATGTATAAATTATCTTCAAGGTAATTCGATAGCTAAGTGCCGTATAAAAAAGGGGCTGCTCCTCTTCAAAAAAAAGTAGTGTCCATAAAAATGTAGAACATTACGAATTTTTGAAAATATTAACAATAATCATAGCAGAAACATAATTATACTATTTTTATTGAATTTTCCTCACTTGTACTGAACTTCAACAGTATTACATTTTTTTTCCAAAATGGAAAAAATGGAAAATTTCCACTAAAATGATTTTTTTCTCAAAAACTGGACGGTATGTCATACTGACTTTTTTATATAACTTCTGTAGGTGGTACTCTAATATATTTGATTTTTTCATAATTTTCTTAAATGTCGTTTTCAAGTTATGTTTACAAATAATTTTTGTGACGTTTCGATGAGAAAATTGCTAAGTTTTAACTTCGAATATCTTCGAAAATAAAATTATTCTCCCAAATCACTTTGAATAATGTCAGAAAAACATATACATGTCATATACACGTGAGTAACAAATTTTATAAGGCTTCATAGTGAGGAAGTCGAGATATTTTATAATAAATATCACATATTTTGTATACTCACTATAAGAGCTCGTGTTAAAATAAAAGTTTTCAACAATAAATATCTCAAATTCCAGACGGTGAAGTCTCCTAAAATTTTGCAGAGAGTTTTATATGACATTGAAAAAACTTTGTTTAGTTTTCAGATAAATCTATCGTAAAAAATGTATTAATTGTACATCAAGTATACCCAGTATTTCTAACCTAGGATAACCTTGAATTCAGAGTATATTGATGTTCTTTAATAAATTTGCAACAACTCTTTTTTTAAATCAACTGAATATCCCAAATGACTTAGAACATCAAAAAAACATCTTAAATAGTGGAGAAACTTTTGAAATTGACTGTCACGGACCAACCACCTTCGATGCCGAATTTCGTTGATTTTCATCTAGTTCGAAAAAATCCATCCTCGGAACGGCTGTCTCTCTCTCTCCCTCGAAAATCTTTATTCTCTCGCTTTTCCCCGTCAATTTATCTTCATCTCGCGCGTCGGCGCGGCGCGTTGCTCTCGACGAAATTAAGAGGGCGGGAGGGGGAAGAAAATTAGTCGAATAAAATGGAGGAAGCACGAGAAAAATCTTTTCGATTCTTTCGGCTGCTCCTGCATGAGAATGCGGCTGAGAAAAATCTCCGGGTATAGCTTTTATTGTTGCACCGGGGATGATCTCCACCACGTGCACCATCGCGCGATGAGCGTCAAAAAAAAAAGTTGAGCCTCCATCCATGCTCCGGCAAAAGTTTCGCCGTGATGAAGAACGTGCGCGAAAGTGCAATTCGACTCGTTGCGAGCTGCCTCGTTGTCTATACACAACTTTCCTCGTTCCAAACTTCCTCCTCCGGCGAACTAAGGAATTTCATACACAACGGCCCACTCGTATTAATGCAAAACACGATCGAATTCTTACCGCGAAATATGTGCTCCAAGGAAGTATGAATTCATTTGTTCTTGGAAAGAAAAAAAAATGCACTCTGCATACTTTTTCGAAATTTGACGTTAGAGTCGTGAGAAAATATTGTGTAAGATGAAACTTTTATTGAAAATTTGTATTTATCTTTAACGTCATGTTAAGGTGGTTGGTCTGTAAAATAAGCGTCGTTAGATTTCGTTAAAATTTTCCATAAACTTTCTTTCACGTCGTATGCTTATGTGTACCAAATTTTAAAAGGTTTCACCATACGGAAGTTAAGATATTTAATAATAAATATCACATTTTTTTGTACAGTCTTCATAAGAGTGCGTGTTTGAACTACAATTTTCGACAATAAATAATTCGAATTCCAGACGGTGAAGTCTTCTAAAAATTTTCAGAGAGTTTTATACAACATGGAAGAAACTTTGTTTATTTTTTTAGAAAAATTTATCGTAAAAAATTTGTTAATTATACAACAAATATATTTATTATTTCTGATCTTGGGTAAACTTGAATTCAAAGTATATGTTGTACTTTAATAAATTTGCAAGAAATTTTATTGATAAACTTAATCTCGCAAATCACTGTGAACGACAGAAAAATGTCTTGAAAACAGGAGACACTTTTGGATTTGACTGTCACAGACCAACCACCTTAAGGTAGTACAACCGAGACAGTCTATTCAAAAGTTTGTTCTTATGTGTTAACTAAATGTAAAATCATCACTTGAATTTTTTGAGACAGAATTTTTTCAAAATTTATACTCTTTGACATCATGTTAACATGTGTGCAAAATTTAAAGATAACCATGTGGTTATCGAGATGTTTATTCTTAAAAATTGTCACTTTTAAGATGGGCTCTTATGAAAGATTGAAAAATGTGAAGATTTTCAACAATTAACATCTCTATTATTAGATGGTGAAACTTCATAAAATTTGGCATACATTTCGACATGACCTCAAAGAAGATTTGTGCAAAGTGACTGTACTTTTGATATTTTGTGTCGAAATATATGAAAAATGTGTTGTATTAAATTTTTAATTTTTCCAATAAATGATTTCAGAGTTACAAGACTGAATTTTCGAAATTTTAACATTGTTTCTTATGGAAAATGCATTTATATTTATCCCAAATATAAGATACACATTTTTGAAAATTTTACAAGATTAAAAAAATGTTAAGTATTGAAATCGTACCAAAAGTCACAAATATTTAAAAAATATTCAAATATGACAAATAACTATTTTAAAATAAAATGAATTGAATATTTTTTTCAGTGATTTACAAATATTTTCTATATGAGTATATATTCAACTAAATTTTCAACCTTTTCTACATATTACATATTTTAACAAATCAAATTTATACATGTAGTTGAATAAATACAATATTTGATTAAATGACATGTTTTAATGTTTCGAAATAAAAAAATTTAATTCATTTTTGGTGAGCCAACTATATACGCCTGCATCTGTCATTTTAGTCGATTAAGCTCGAATTCAGTCGATTATTAAACCAACTATCTCAGTGTAAAGTAAAACGATACAATAACAACTAATTCTTCAATTCACTACTAAAAATACGATTATACATCACCTGCATCGAATTTTTCAATCTAAAATATCAAAAGTAACCCCGAAGAGATGGAGAAGAAAGAAAATTTTTCCAAGAATGACGAATTGAAAGAAAATGACGAGGGAAAAAAAGGAATGGTTGCATTCTTTGGCTTTCTCTCGTCTCAACTCTTTCCTCGATTAGAGTGGTGAGGACGAAACGAAGGGAGGAGCGAGATTTCGGTGCAGTTGTACCCGAGAATGAGAAAACAGTTTGGTTTAATCGACTAAACTGGCATTCACAGAGATTGAAATGTTTAGTTAATTTAACATCACATTTATTTAATTTAACCTAGAATTTATTTCCGTATCTAAAATAAAAGGCACAGAAACCAAAATTTAGTTGAATTAAGGTGGTTTTATCAAAAAAGAGTTTTCTTAGGATTTTTTTGTTAAAAATTTGCAAAAACCTTCTTTGATATTGTATGCAATTGTATATTAAATTTGAAGAGGTTTCACTACGTAGAACTACGTAGATATTTGTTGTCAAAATTCACTATTTTCTGTACTCTCTCAGCATATAATAGTTTTTTTTTATCTTAAAATTTTGATTTTCCACATTTGCTGACGTTCTTCCTTAATATGTTTCACGCAAAACGAATGTGCGTGAGAGAACAAATGCGTGAACCTCTTTCAGGAGGTATTAACGAAAGTACGAAAATGAACTTTGTCTATTGAAATTTTTTAACGATATAGAGTATTAATCCAGTTTTTCGATGGCTAAATTTCAAGTAGCATTACCGATAAAATAAGCGAAAATTATCCCGACAAAGTATGCT
>JAPYYW010001773.1:0-25701 GCA_030522545.1 Cremastinae sp. A BG-2022a | reverse complement strand
AAACTTGCACTTTTAGCGTTGCAATCGCCTCCGTCGCTGCACATATGCTAATAATCTACATTTCACATATTTATACGTTTTGTTTGTAAAGTTTTACTGTATATACGTACGTTGTAATATATTTGTATAAGGCAAATCAACGATAAAAAAGTTTAAAAAATAAAAAACTTTAAACAAATAAAAATAATGTACATTTCTTGAATAAAAAATATATTTATGCTCAAAGTCAGGAGTTTTTCCTTCTAAAAAATCTTATCTCGCACTAATAAATAAATGCGAGAAAGTTTGCACTTTTGTTTGTTTGTTATTCTTTCACGGTTGAGCGGCCGAACCGATTCGATAAAATTTGGAGTGTGTACATTGAGTGCTGTTTGAATCAAATTATGGTAAAATATTTTTTATGAGAATTAACTTTATCTTGAAGAAATTCTATTTTTCTCATAAAAATTAAGTGCATTTACGTAAAAGGAGATTTGATCGAGCGAGCAAACATAGAAAAAAAAACGTTCGCTAAGAAAATTATGATTTTCTCTGACAAAATCCAGTGTTTTTGACATTGAAAATTCAGTTTGTATAAAATATATAATGTTAAAACTATAATATGCTACTTTTTAAAATTGATTTTTGAAATATTTAGTGTAGAAATTAATTTTTACTGTAAAAATTGATACAAAAATTCAATTCGTTTTCTACGAGGACACGAAACGCATGAGCTCACTCTATAAAAGCATATGGTAGTAAAAAAAAGGAATGGAAAAATCGGAAGGTGCATCTTCCATCAAATTTGATTGCAACAATGATGATAACCATAGACGAGGGAATCTTTAATCTTATCGCGTCTGGAGAAATAGTCCTGAGGATCATTTAAAGCTCAAAAGATATATTAAGCCCGGGAATTAAATTTATCTTATCTCGTTTGTGTACCACGAATGCATATGTGGTAAAACAAAAGTCATGGTTGGTCTGTTTTTTCCTTGCATGGATATTTAGATTCTCCTCTATTCATTTTTTCTGATGCCCTCTCTACAAAATTACTTAGGCAAATGATTGTTTTGTTCCATTAGACCGGAAATCAGACTGGAAGATAAAAAATACTCAAAAAAATTGAATTGAACCGTGACGACGAAGTATCACGAATCGTCAACAGATAGCAGCATGCTCGAGAAACAACAGTATCGACGATCGGATAAACATCGTCAAGGTAACTTTCGATATTTTCGACGATTGTAATTTGAATATATTCAAAATTTGACATTTAGGTATAATCAACGAATTCAGACTGAATTCGTTGGTATAATTATTTCGATGATTGCAATAATTTTTAAATTAATACAACTTAAAAGTAGATATATTGATGTCAAAATATACATATTTTTAATTGTGACTCTTTAGTTCCTACATTTGCAGGGTTTTTAAAAATTCCGACTAAAATGTCAAAATATGTTCAATTAATTCCGAAACCTGAGTAAATAATTGAATATGTAAATAAGATCGATTTATGTAAACGAATAAGTTTCTTGATTACATATATATGTTATTCCGAGTCTTTCGAGGTGAACTGCGCGCGCAAAGCTCTCGAATCGCGTAAATATGCGCGAGCCCCTCGGCGATTTTATTTTTTTTTTATTCAAGCCTTTCGCTGCGACACCTACAGTCTGAAAATTCAGTTACGTCGATATGACGTGCATTTCTGTGTTGACCCCGGGCGTCCCATATTCCACAAAAAGAGAATTCTCTCGTAACTAAAGACGCTTCTCAAATATCTCCGGATTGTATCCGTATCGTCTCGATCTCGGTGATCTTCTCCCGCGAGTAAGTAATCGAGAGCCGAGCGACGCGGTTGTGTGAACAGTAGGCCACTCGCCTAGCGAACTATCGCGTCGTCTGCTAGATAAAGAGAGCGGGACCGAGAGAAAAAGAGAGGCGAGTCGATATTATTCTTGAAAAAAAAAAAAAAAAATAAACAAGACGGAAAAACGTTCGATTTTTCACGACACGTAGCTCGCGGGCGCATAAAAAAAGAAACACACTCGGTGCGCTAATAACAATAATAGGAGAAAATAGCAGTAATTTCTCGTATGCACGGAAATAAACGGAGCTCGTAAAACTCCGAAGGCGGGAGGCAAATTGATCTCGGGTGTCATTTCGTGACGTGGGCCGTTTTCGCTTCGCGTTTTTTGTTCCTCGGCGAATCTCCGAGCGGCAATGTCGCACGCTAGATTACGAGGCGTCGCTATGGTAGGTGGAATTTCACGTGCCTGGGAACACGGCGGTAGGCCTTACGCCGTTGGCACAGCGGGGGTAACCGATGCGGCCTCGAGGAGCCTCGAGAACGCTGGAACGCTTTCCCCGTCCCTAGTTCGACCGTTGACCGGTGCAAGCAACGTTCCCTCTCGCGCAATGTCCTCCTCCGCGATTGACAGAACTTTGACAGAGGACAATGTTTTTTCCAATCTTCGACGCATGGAGTATGCCGTACGAGGCCCGCTACTCCTGCGAGCCCTCGAAATCGAGAAGGAACTGCAAAAGGTAAGTTCAAACGACGAGCAAAACAAAATAAATAACCGACGAGAGGGCGTTGTTTTATTGTGTTCGCTATTTTCATCTCTCTCAGATTCGTTCCCCGAAATGTAACTTTGACAAACGCGCGTTCTCCCACAGTTCGCCTAAACACTATTTATTTTTTTATCTTTTTTTTGCTGTTCGGAGCGAGACAAATTTTATGCAAAAATTTGCATCGGAATAGCTTCTCGCGACACATGCCAACAGCGAGATACAAAACAAAACTGAATCACGATCTCTCGCACTACATTGTTTTTCCTTTGCTTTATTTTTGCTACGTGCTCGTGTTTTTTTTTTTTTACACTTTATGAAGAATGCAGCTGGAAATAGGAAATACGACGAGACTGATTATCGCGTGTTTTTAATCGCTTATTATCGATTTTTTATCACTCGATGTATATCTCGAGAAATCAATCGTTTTTAGTATTACGAATGAGGATAATTTTTGAAGACATTTTTTAACGAATCGTCGTAAGAGTTTGTGATCTCGAGGTAGCGGTGGTCGAGACTCATCAGGTGGTACAGGCGTTAAATTGACTGCGTCACTTCGTACTCGTCCGTGTTTACAAGTGTGTCGAGTTTCGTGACGATACGCTAAAGCCGCAATACCGTCGATATTCCACGAATGTTTTATGAATTTCCTACAACCTTGTACTTTTTTCCTCGGCACGAAATTTAGCGGGATTCATAAATAAATGAAATGTTCTCATTTTTCAGCGCTTTCGCGGGCTTCGTGCCCGAAAAATTGTAAAAATGTTATCTTTGTCGACGTTATTCACACGCGAGCGAGTTTCACGCACATTTTTTTTGTTTTGATTAAGATGATTGAACGTTTCCTGCGACAAGCGGATCGCTGTTCTCGCTGCCAGCATTGAATGTGTTGTAATGCTTTATATATCCGCTAATAAATAAAAACAAATGTTTTCGACGCCGCAACATCAACAATTTTACATTTTTTTATTTCCATATCTCTATCAAGATTTATTGTGTCTGCTGAGGAGAAATTACATAATATTTTATCACGCGGAAAACTAGAATTTCAAGCCTTGGAAATTTAATATCGCTGCGCAAAGTGCGGTGACAAGCGTTTTATTGATAAAATCAAGACGATGCATTATTCTCGAATATAATTTTATCATTGAACTTTGTCTGTAAAAAAAAGGGGGTAAAAAATAACAATCGGTAGAAGATTATCGACGAATTCTTTCAAAGTTTCGTATGGACGTACGAATACGAGATTTTTCTATCGAAATCACGAATTTAACGATAAATGAATATTTTAAAACGTTATAGGGAGTTCAAAAGCCATTCAAAGAAGTGATAAAAGCAAACATCGGAGATGCTCACGCAATGGGTCAGCGTCCAATAACGTTTCTACGTCAAGTTCTCGCTCTGACGGTGATGCCGGAACTTTTGGACGATCCTCGCTATCCGGAGGACGCGAAGAAGCACGCCAGGGAAACTCTTTGCGGCTGCAAAGGATTCAGCGTCGGTTCCTACTCCGAATCCGCCGGGATTGAGATTATCCGAAAATACGCGGCTAATTACATCTCCGAACGAGACGGCGTACCGGCCGACTACAAAAATATTATTTTGTCCAACGGAGCATCCGATGGGATCAAGGTATTTGCCTATTTTCCATTGTTACCATTTTTTAATTTAAATTAAAAATTTAAAATTATTTTCAGGCTGTTCAAAGCAAAAAATAAAGAAAAATTATGTTAAAATCGTAATAAAATTACAACGAATTTTTTTTTAAATTATTTTAAAGTAGTTTTATAGATATAGTCAAATCAAAAGTTTTTTTTTTCATTTATCTACATATACCATGTCGTTTTTGAGCTCAGGTCAATTAAGAAAATTGCTAAATTGAGTTGCTAATTGTTTCAAGAACAACATACTCAAAATTCAAAGTCATCCAATAAGGTTACTTGTACTGATATACATGAAAATTAAAAAAAATAATCTTAGGATTTTTAAAAAAAACTTGAGGAAGCTTCTTTGAAGTACAATAAAGAGATATGCTAAATTTTAAGAAGGTTCGCCATCTAGATTTCAAGATATTTAGGATTGAAAATTGTCATATTGAACACAGTTTCTTATGGAAGAGCACTGAAAATTGGGATTTTTAATAATAAATATCTCAATTTCTACGTGGTGAAAACCTCTTAAAATTTGGTACGGATGTGCGTAACATATCAAAGAACGATTGTTTCAATTTTAAACATAAATATCCTAAATAATCGATAAAACTATAGAACTACCTTAAAAATAAATTGATGAACTTTTTTGCAGTCCTTTCTCAAACTCTTCAACGAGCACGTAAATGGGAAAGCGTCGGGCATCATGATCCCGATTCCGCAGTATCCGCTGTACTCGGCAGCACTCGCGGAATTCGGCCTCGAGCAGATCGGGTACTATCTCAACGAGGAGAACAAGTGGGCGCTGGATATACCGGAGCTTGAACGCGCTTACAAAGAGTCCTTGAAAACGTGCAACCCGCGCGTCCTCGTCGTAATTAATCCTGGAAACCCAACTGGCCAGGTTTTGACGAGGCAAAACATCGAGGACATCATAAAGTTCGCTCAAAAAAATCGACTCTACTTACTCGCCGATGAAGTCTATCAGGATAACGTCTACGACAAGGACAGCGCTTTTCACTCGTTCAAAAAAGTCATGTCAGAAATGGGTCCGCCCTACAGCAACATGGAACTCGCATCCTACATGTCTATCTCCAAAGGTACTCCATTCATAACAAATAATAATCCCATTTTCGTTGTATCTTCATTCATTCTGTCCTGAAATTTCACGGAAAATTTTCTATCATTGTTCACTTAATAATCTAGATCATTGAATTTTTAATATTTCCAGTAATTAAAGAAAATACAAGGAAAATTTATAGTCAATGTGTCATTAAAAAATAAATGTTTCTTTGAAAGTTGGTCAATAGACTGTGTTGTCGGAAACTCGCGTTATCAGTTTTTTTCGGATTATGTATGGCGCTATATTGAATATGTTTCCATAATTATCTCGATAAACTACGTTTTTTACGACTCCATGTGAATCATTCATAATTGATCGCAAAGGTGACTAAAACGCATTTCAACTGACGAATCGTTGATTATTTTTTTAATTCTATTAGAGAAATACGTTGAGAATTCCACTATATGGTTTTGTGTTAAAATTGCGTAATTGACAATTAAATTACTCATCTTTTTTTACTATCTCGTTCATTAACTCCATGACACATTTTTTTACAAATTTTTTCCTTAACACGACTTCTTTAAGAATGTATGTCAAAAATTTCAATTTAAAGAGAAATAAGAGATGTATTTTTCCAAAATAGAACGATTGAGAAAGTTCTTTGATTAAAAAATCGGTACAGACATGCCCTTTCGCTTTTCAGTAAAACACTGAATTAAAAATGCGAGAATATGATTTCATTTAGTGATCCCTATAGCACGCTTATAGTAAAATTGGAAAAAATGTTGAACTTGCCTCAAGAGACAATAATTTTATTTTTTAAGGATACATGGGCGAGTGTGGACTCCGAGGTGGTTACGCCGAGTATGTGAACATGGATCCGAAAGTAATGGCAATACTTACCAAGTCGATATCCGCGATGCTGTGTCCGACGGTTCTCGGGCAAGTGGCGATGGGCGTTGTTGTGAATCCGCCAAAACCGGGAGATCCATCTTACGATTTATTTATAAAAGAAAAAACGCAGGTGTTGCAGTCCCTCGCTGAACGGTCAAAGCTCGTCGTTGACACTTTGAATGGCATCAAAGGTTTTAAGGTGAATACAAAGATCATTTACTCGGATAAAAATAATTATAGATTTTTTGAATGAACGATTACATTTTCTTTTCAGTGCAACCCATCGATGGGAGCGATGTACGTTTTCCCTCGACTAGATCTGCCGGAAAAAGCAATAAAAGCGGCAAAAGCCGAGGGCAAGGAGCCCGACGTCTTCTATGCGTTCAAATTGCTCGAAGCGACGGGGATCTGCGTCATCGCTGGCTCGGGATTCGGTCAGAAACCCGGAACTTATCATTTCCGCACGACGATTCTGCCGCAGAAAGATAAAATAGTTACGATGCTTAACAGCCTCAAACAGTTTCACGAAAAGTTCCTCAAGGAGTACAGTTAAAAATCGGAGCAACGATCAAATTTTGGGACAAGGATAGACGCGAAGCAAATTCTTTGATCTGTTGATCCAACGGGGACTGCCAGAAACATTTTTAATATCTCTGCCCGAGAGAGAGCAGACAAAAGTGTTGTTTCCTTAGCTTTCTTACTGATCGCAGAGTCGTTAAGTTAACACTAATTTTTTATGATAATCAAAATGATAATTTTATCGTTCACATACTCAATTGACGATGTAATCATTTTTGCGTACCAAGAGCGTTGATCGCTCGAATTATTATTGTTTTGTAGTATCTCTGTGTTTTTTTTTAATTTGTAAATAGTTATAAATAAGCCTGTTTAACATCACGTTTATACCTAGCGAACCGTGAGTACGGGCGTTGTTACTCATTTTACAATAAATACGATTGATGAGAATTTTCATCGAGCAAGAAACAATATTTATTTCGTTCCTGATAATAAACTAGACTCTACTTCAGCACCGAGGTAAGAATAACTACTGTACATTTTTAAATAGGCTCAACTTACAATCTTAAACTCCGATTAACTTTTTCTACAAAATCACGACTATTGGAATAAATGCTAGCGCATTTTAAGTAGGATTCGTAGAACAAAGATATTATCACACATTTTCAAAGAAGAATTAAGTTCCGTATTACATCGTTTGAAAAAAAGATCGAATAGAAAAATAGGCTGAAAGAGAAATCAACAATTTTTTTTTAATCATCCTGAATACAATAAATAACTACTGAATGTTGTCGCAGATCTCAGAGGTCGTTGGACAACCGCTCGATCTCCTCGACGAAGAATCTCATGTCGGTTTCATCCAGCGAAGAGTTTTGGAGAACGAGCCTGAAAAAGTTGGGAAGGCCACGAAGGGGTTGATAAGTTACGAGCATGCTGCCGGCCTTGACCATGCGTTCCTTGACAGCCGGAGCGATTTTGTGAAGAGCCTCGGTGAGTTCGTCGCCCTTCGTCTGACGTTTCGACTCGGGGACGTACCAGAAGCAAACGTTCGTGCACTCGGGCTCCTGCAGCAATTTCCAGCCAGCCCGATGACGTATGAGACTCGTAAAGTATTCCGAGAGCTCGAAAACTCTGTCGACATGCTGCTCGAGACCGGAAGTTCCCTTGGCCTTCCACATGAGCCAGAATTTGAGGACGTCGGCCCTGCGTCCGCACTGGACGTGCTTGTCTCCGGAGTCGTACGAAGTGTCGTAAAACTTGTCCGGTTGAAAGAGGTAAGAGGCTTGAGAATTGTGAGCCGATTCGAGCAATTTTTCGTGGCGCACGAGAAGGGTCGAGCACTGCTGAGGCGCGGCTAATAATTTGTGAGGATTCCAGGTTACCGAGTCCGCGAGTTCGATCCCGTCGAGGAGGCCCCGATATTTCCTCGAGACGAGAGCTCCGCCGCCCCAGGCCGCGTCGACGTGCAGCCACATCGAGTATTTTTCGCAGACGCGGTGAATATCGCGAATGGGATCAAAAGCGCCGAGCACGGTCGTCCCAGCGGTCGCGGAGACCATCAGGGGAATGGAGCCCTCCTCGATCGCCATCCCGATTTTTTCCTCGAGATCCTGGACGGACATCTTACCGCGAGAATCGACGAGGACGCTGCAGACGTTCCCCGTCCCGATGCCGAGAAACGCGGCCAATTTCTTCACGGAATAATGAGCGTCCTCCGAGGTGAAAACGACGAGCCTCGGCAGCCCGGACAGTCCAGTCTCCTTGATCTTTGGATACTTCCGGTGTCTGGCGAGATTTATGGCGTATCCGTTCGCCATCGAGCCTCCCGGGCAGAAAATCCCGTCGCCCTTTCCGTCCGGCCAACCGACGATTCGCCTCATCTCTCGCAGCACTTCCTCCTCCATCAGCGAAAACACCGGCGAGACTTCGTACGTGTACACCGAAGGATTTAGCGCGTCCGTCAGCCATTGGCCCATCAGCCCGTAAGGATCGAGACTCGAGAACAATTGGTTGACGAAGCGAGGATGTCCCGTCTTTACGCTGTACCTGATCACGCTGCGGGCCAGTTTCAAAAGATCCTCGTGGCAAACGCCGCTCTTCGGCAGCTCAAGATTCACGAGCTTTCGCAAATCCTTCGGCTCGACCCACTCGACGACTTTGGCCTGATGCGACGTACCCTGGAAAAAAAAATCATTCGAGTCTCACGAAACTTTCGTCATCGCCGTCACTCGGGTACAAATTCTTAACGCTCGATCGAGAATTGCGATAATCGAGCGTTCCTTGAACACGTGTACCGCGAGGTAAATGCAATTTTTAAAAAAATCCCAACGCGTTGCCTCACGCTGGAATTTACGATCGCGTACCAGAATATTATAGTGAATGAAGGAGAGAAGGAAAAAATGCTACATTGTATTCAGAACTCGTATCATAAACTAGTTTCCTTCGCTTATTTCTTCTTGTGAAATTGATAGCTGGAATAATTTTAAAGCGTGTGGAAGAGCAATTAAAACGTAAGAGCAATTATCGTTCTTTTTTTCTTCTTGCAGAAAAACGAGGGAATTGCAACACGGAGGAATAAAAGAGAGACGCGTGGTTCGGACTGACCTTGAAAACGGCATCTTCGAGGATGATGTCGACGAAATCGCGAATGAATTTTTGATGATTCTCCCTCGAGGGTGCACTCCGATAGGACATCGCTTCAATTGGTGAATAATCGGCGAAGATGTTGGACGAGCGATGAGATTTTGCATCACCGATTATCGAAGGAACTTTCAAGGCGTCGTGGAGAGCTTCGAAACTTTGATCCTTCTCGTCAAACTTTTCGGACAATATGCCTTCGTTGCATGGCATACTGAAGCTGTTACTTCGATCTCCACCTCAAACTTCCTTGGGCTAAAAATTCACTCACCGACGAGCCCGATGTCTCGACTCGTTCTGGCCCTACGAGTGATCACGCAGCTTACTTTATACGCTTAAATATTTCATCAAGGACAAAATCTCTCTCGGAAACCCCTCCAGCCACGGTTTCGCTCTTGGTATTCCCCTTCTCACAAATTTTTCTCGCGTATATTCTATTTAATGGTAACTCGACCACGTCGTCACCGCTCCGTCTGTTCACCCATGCTTTATTTCCTCGCGAACTTGACAAATATTCCTCGTACCCAATCAGCGTCTTTCTTTCTTGGAAACGAAAAAAATCATAAGTCACAATCCGCGTATGATTTTTCCGCGATCCACCATATACCCCGGCGTCGACTCGCTTCATTGACAAATCGTGAAAACCCATATTTTTAGACTTCTCTGAATTAAAAACACTCTTACCACGTTTTTATTACTGACGTACTTTCCATTACTTTTTTATTTCGTTTTGTCGCGTCATACGACGTCACAATTCGAAACGAAATATGTTTTTTTTTGGTCAAACGCGAATACGGGCTCATTATAATATTTGTGGAGTTTTACGTTCGCGCTGATGGTGCCGTCACGGCTAAGCAAGCGTAAGCGTTTCACTCCGTTCAAATCTCGTGTGCGCGCGAGCAAAAAAGGTGAGAAGGTTCCCAATCTAATATGATTATCGAGAACCGAGAAGGTCACCGGTTTTGTCAATGACGCTTGAGCAATTTTCCCCGAGACCATGGATCTTGGCTCTCGGTCGAAAAGTCGCGATAAAAAAAGAGCGAGACGGAGATTTTTAAATTCTATGGGGTCGCGAGAGACAGAAAACGCTGTGGAAAATCCTTCAATTATATTGTCTTTTCTCATAATTGTTGGCAACATCTACCAAGCTTCTCGTCTCATCGACCTTTACATTTTTTTTCCAGTTCAATTATCCCAGATAATCCTCTACTTCCTCGACAATTTCTGTGGAGAGGACGCGAATATTTATAAAAACGAGATATTCCGCACACTATGTTATTTTTTCAGCCTGAAATTTAAGGTATTTCGACGCAGAAGCGGAAAACAAAAGCATTCCATCTAAATTGGCAACGATATGTTCCTTGTTACTTAAAAAATCAAGATAAATTCTTTAAAAATGTATATTTATGTCTTTGAGTAATTGAGTAACAAAGTTATGTCATTACATTTGGAATCCACAATTATATTTGTTCGAAAAATAGTTTTCTTTTGCTCCAAAAGTATGCTAATGAAAAATATGGGAAAAAACATCCACGGATTTCACGTGGACGAGTAGTCTTTCAAAATTTCAATTAATTCTGGTTATTGTTGATTTAATCAGATCAACGTATACGTAAAATTTCATTTATGATAGTAATAGAAGTAAATTCTTGTCATAATTACGATCTGTTGATCAATAATTCGTCCAGTATATAATGAGAAACGGAACAGGATCATTAATCAGCGAAGAGAAAGGATAATTTATGCGTGATACCGAACTCGGTAGCATGAACGTCCATGTGAGTGATCCGTGAAAAATTTATGATATGCATCACAAAATATCATAATTTGATATAAAATAATTTTTTTTTGCAATATATGAATACTTCTCGTGCAAATATGTCGTTGGTATTCGACTTTGAATTATTGATTTTTTAATTTCCTGTTAATTCCAGCACGGGATTATTCAAATTATTCTTAATTATTCAATTTCATTTTTTTTGCCGGAATTTCAATTTTTTTTCTCTCAACGAGTTGCAATGACCTTAATTGTAATTTTTTGAAACAGATTGTAGAATTTTCCCAGCGTACAGCCACGATCGAATTTCTTTCACTTCTAGCTTTTTTTTACAACGAAAATTTACACGTGATCGCAATGATTAAAATCCGTGTTAGGTCTTTCCGTTGATGATTTCGCATTCATAAATTATACTTCATAGTTCTCCCGAATTAAAAGTAAATTGGAGAACAAGGGATCCAATCAGTAGCAACAATACTGCACGCTGGGTCATCTCTGTATCGTATATCGCGCGTAATGAAACGTGAATCAACGAAGGAAGTACGGAATGAGAGCTTACGTTATCGAAAAATAAGAAAGAAAAAAAAATGATTATTTTAACGATTTTTAATCCAATATTAAAAACATAATGTGTAATCCTATAACAATCGTTACGAAATCGTGGAATAGTCTTAATTATTGCGTTACCATCAACGAATTTCACCTGACTTCCTTTTTTAATATAATACTCGTCATTTCCTCGGACAGATCCTTTAATTGCGAAAAATCAATAACTTTGTAAAACATCAAAAAACCAATTTCCTCTTCACAGCGCGTTTGTTCGTAGAGACCCTGTTAAATTATATCGATAATTTATTTGTTCTTACATTCGATTACGCTTCTCTCGAAATTTAAATTCTGCAGAGCATTAAATTTTGAGAGAGCACTTTACCGTTTACCTATTATATCGCATAATATACCTTTTTGATTTTATGGAATACAGCTACTTGGGAATAATAGCTCTTTGAAAACAATAGATTCTTCGATAAAATTAATTAAATGTATGCATGACTGACACCACAGCCTATAAACGCATATTATGTACAAATTGACCATTGGCACAGGGTAATAATCTCCAGTTTATCCAAAGTACGCGCCGCAGTTGGAGCAACGTCGATTTTTCAACAGCAGGCAGCAGAGTATACCGATGGGAAAGAAAAATATTGCGCAGAAGAGACCCATGCACGTGTAATCATCCTCTAGAACTCCGACCTGAAAAAGAGGTTTCCCGGTTGTAGTTTTCAGACAACGAGCGTACAAAGGATGTGTGAAAAATTTATCGATGACTTACACGACACGCCGGACAAGCTCCAACCAGAATAACCTCTGGAACGATGATGGTCGTCGTTGGACCGGTCGATCCGTAGGAGGGCACTTGGCTTCCTTGACTCGAAGGGCTCGTACTTGGATAGTAACCGGGTGGAGGTTGCCACGAGTTGTATCCTGCTTTTTTCGACAATAGCAAAAATATCGTTCGATCATTATAATTCTTGGAAATCGTTCCAGCAAGAAAAAAATTGTTGAAACAACGACTAGATTTTTTTTCTCAAGTTCTTACGCTACTAATTGAATAACCTAGAGGAAAAATGGAGTTTTCATTGTTTTTTACCTTGTGGCGCGGTTGCGACCGAGTACGGAGGCGGCTTATCACTGTCCCGATTCAGCGGTTGTTTTTCCATTATTATTAAACTTTCACGATAAAAACAAAAGGTTTTGGTGTTGGGAAAAAAAAAAGAGATATCCTCGAGTCCGACGTCGAATACGAGATGCACGCACACGAGCGAAACCGCGAACAGTGCGCACAACAGGCGAGTTCCACTTATCGTCCACGAAGCCTTTGTCCTATCCTTGTTACACTGGTTTTGGGCCTTTGCGAACGTTTTGGACGATAAGTGGAACGCTCCCAACGTCACCGTTTAATTACGTTTGACAGAGGACGACTGTGCGCCGTATGCACCCGCGATAGTATTATCAACTGTCAGTACTGCAAACATTAGCTTATTATCCTCTCTGTTTATGCCGATTGATTATTGCGATAAAAACAAAGCAAATAAATGAACAGCTACCGACGCGTTACTCATCAGTTTCGTTCCAGAATGCACGCATGAATAATAGACGACAGAATAATAATGTACTTGGTCCAAAGATTCTCTCGTACGAATGTGCATACAAGTTTTTTTTTTATATTTTACATAAATTCTTATCGATTGCGTATAAACTTTCTGCCTCGTTAGATCGATGCAAAACAATGGAAGAAATTTCCAGCAAGGAATTACATCGGGGAATTACTCAACGAGGGTTTTTGCTCATTTTTCAAGGTTTATTCATTGCCACGCGCAATAATCGATTGAAAACTTACAATTTCATAAACTTGATAAAGTTCTTTCGTATTGTTCGAGCATTGCTATAATTTCGCTGAATATCGATACGAGATTATTGACAGCTGAAATTCGCCGGTGTACGGCCCGTCAAGTTTTTCGCTAGTCGAAGGAAATTATTCATATGTCATGTTATGTTAATCAACGAATCCGAACTGTGTACATACGCAGCCTTGAAAGAAACAATTCAATTGTTTGAAAATACATTTATTCAAAAGCATGCATATGTATACGTATGTGGAAGAAAACAAACGTAACCTGCGAATCAGCGCCACAAATATTAACGCGAAGCTCGAAAATCCTGAAGTTAATTGCGAATCGAGGTGAGTCGATTGTGATTGAGCAGGAACGCCGCCAGTTGACGCTACCGCTCGCGCGCAACTCGTTCGATGGGCGATGACGCATAATTTTTTTCAACACTTTTAGTAAATATTTCAAATGTCGGACAAAATATTTTCAATGAGCGAACGTCTTCTCTCGTTTCGTACATTGATTACGGATCGATCGTATTTTAGTTATTCTTTAATTTATTGGGTTAATTATCATAAATCGCACGAAACGTCTCGCGCCCACCAAGTCGTTTGACGTCTGAAGATTGCCGCGTAAAAACGCGTCAAAAGCGAGAAGCAAAAGTAGTGTAGGCCCGTCGTGGCAAGACTCTCGTAAGAGACAATTGCGAGGGTATAAAATACTTTTTCGTTGTGGAAACGCGAGAAAAAACGACGTCACGTCGCGTTAGTTGACTCTTGCTCGCTTCCGAGAGCTCGTGCGCACGGGACGATGTTGCCGGCTGTGGTTCCTTCTCGTTTTATCTGTCTACCCGACGTTTTGACACGTACTCCCCCATCGTATCGCGATTGAGAATTTTTCCGTAATCTATACCTTTGGGATCGAGTAGGATAAAAATCAAGCGAAAACCGCGACAGTCTGTATACAGCTGCATCAACGGTGGAGCGAGAGAGAGGGAGAATGTTCGTCGATAAAAATAGATTGACTTATCGTTGAGTTCTCTCGATGTGCGATTGGGTAGTAACGTCTCTCATCTCTCTCTTTCTCATCTTTTTCTCTCGCCCGAGTATGAGATCATGGCGCGAGAATTATGACGGATTTTTCATTCGCTGCCCAATATCCGACTCGTAAATCGAACCTTTTGCGGATTTCACTGTGATTGCTATTTTACGAAACGTCGAAAAGTGCACAGTGGACAAGGGGCCGCGAGATATGATCGTCCCGATTAGACAAGCTTACACGATTACAGTGAACGACTGAGTGGCCGCGGTCCTCTTTTTTTTTCTTTTTTATTCACTTTTTTGTTCTCACAAATCTCACGAAGACCGAATGATCGTTTGAACGGTGAAAAGGAAAAGAAAAACAGCTCGCAGCCATGAAGAAGGGCTTTTTCAGGGTGAAACAGCTCGCTGACCAGACGTTCTCCAGGTAAGACACACTGCGCGAGTAACCAACATTTTTGTACTCGTTCGCAAATTTGTTTTTTTTTTGTTCTCTGAAAATTTTCGCGTTTCCGCAAATTCCGAGACGTAAAAAATAACGAAAAGATGTAAAAAAATCGTTGACCTCATCTATTTTCGTAACACTGCATTATTTTTAGTCCATTTCCTAGGATTACTTCGTGAATGCAATTTTAGAAATCGGGAGAAAGTGTTAAAATTGATATTAACAGTAAGGAAAGTTATGCCGCATCGTTCATTAAAATATTTCTGAATAATTACGTATTTCGTAACGATGAATGATCGTAAAAAATGAAAACACATCTTTCTTTGTTAACAAGCTAAAATTTGACTCATCGGAGGAGGAGGAGAAAATCCTCCTCGGAATAAAACTTTTGGTAATCTTTGAAGAGCAAACAGTGAATCATACAAGATTAGGGGATAATTTACATTGCCGCACACAATTTGATATGATTTGCTCGTGTGTCTGCCATTTTGAGGTTTCTTGATCAAAGACACTTTGATAAAAATTTGTTTGAACCTCTATTTTTCTTTATAATCGCTTTTTTTTTACACAGAGCTGGAAAAACTGAAGTACTGACGGACGATTTGCAAGCTGCAGATAAACATGTGGAACAGATAAGAGCAGCTCTGACTGGATTGAGCAAGCGCCTAGGGACGCCCCAGAACCTCACTGTTTCTCAAGATCCAGCCTACAAGGAGAAAAGATTGGTAATTTATTTTTTGATGTCTCGACAAAATTTTGAGCAATTTGCTTCAATAATTTTATTCTTATTGTAGAAAAAATGTCCAGAATACATTCTCGGACAAACCATGCTGGAAAATGTATCGGAGGATGGTCTCATGAGCTTCGCCCTGACAGAATGCGGCAGAGCTCAAGTGGCTCTGGCCAACGAGACTGTCGATCACGAGGCAAAGGTTGAACAATACGTGGCAGCTCCTTTGCACCATATCCTTGAGACAGCTGTGCCAAATATTGTCAAACACAAGAGAAATCTGGCTCGACTCACTCTGGACATGGACAGCGTGCGAACTCGCTATCATCAGGCCAACAAGCACAGCGGAGGAAGTGAGGAATCGTTACGAAAATCAATTTCAACGAATTTCTTTTTCCACGAATAATAAATATCTAAAATTTCTAAGGCACGGGAGCGACGAAGATCGATAGCCTTCGGGAGGAACTCGAGGAGGCGGAGTCCAAGGTCGAGCAGTGTCGAGATCAGCTTGCTGCAGAAATGTTTCAGTTGATGTCCAGAGAAACTGAACTTGCTCAAACGATAGTACAGTACGTCAAGTTGCAGCGCGCTTATCACGAAAGTGCCTTACACTGCCTTACAGAGTTGATACCTGGGCTCGAGAGCTACATAAGTGAGTAAACGATAATTCTAAATATTTTAATTGAAGATTATTGTAACGTAAATGTTTAACGTGACGAATTAATAAAAATGTCAGACGACAACGAGATGAAACCCGTGTACGGATATCCTCTGGAGGAGCATCTTCGGGTGACGAATAGAAAAATAGCGTTACCGATTCAGCTGTGCGTCTCAGCGTTGCTGAGACTAGGGATGGAGGAGGAAGGATTGTTTCGAATGTCCGGGGGTACCTCGAAATTGCGAAGAATCAAGCTGAGTCTCGACGCGTGTTGTCTCACGCTGCCAACGGCCCTCGAGTACAAGGATCCTCATGTGATCGCCGGTGCTTTGAAATCTTATCTTCGAGAACTGCCGGAGCCTCTTCTCACTTACAAGTGAGTGAAAAAAAATATATATAAATGTTTCTTCTCCTCAAACACCTTTTTTTCTCATCTCCGCGTGTTCGGTAAAAAACAATTGGTGATCCATTAATCCGGAACAAGTAGATAAGTGGAAAGTCAAGCTTTATTGCGGTACATGGGATGAATTGCGACGTCGAGAGTACGGGATACTTGTGAGTGCGAGTCAACGTCCGAATTGATTTGACCTCGCGTCCCTTCCACTTATTCCACGCTCACCCAAGTACATAAATATATATAAACGTTTGTATATTCCTGTGCGAACACACGCTCCATTGCTTGTGGTAATACGCTTAATGTGATAATAATGCAATCTAATTGAGCGATCAAAACTCGTTCGTTTGATGTAATAAAGAGCCATACTACGAGCTGCCGGAGTATCGCTATTTCGATCCTGAAAAACTTCTAACTATCCTCAATTTATTGGTACGTACTTTTTTTTTCTGTAGATTGTATCCTGAGTGGATGGCAGCATCGAAGATAAACCAGATTGACGCGAGATTGCGCGCTCTTTGGGAGGTGCTACATAAATTGCCACCGGCCAATTTGGAAAACTTGAGGTTCTTGATCAAATTTTTGGCAGTTTTAACGAAATATCAGGACGTTAACAAAATGACGCCGCAGAATATTGGGATCGTGATCGCGCCGAATCTTATCTGGAGTCCTCAGGGAGATACGAATACCATGGTGTAAGTTCTGAATTATATCACACATTTTTCTATCTTATTGTTTTAACTGTATTAATTATTTAATGAAAAAATTCGTATTTCTCTGTTCGTTTATTTGGTATTATTTCACGACTGAACCGATTTCGATGAAATTTATCTGAATTGAATGATGATAAAATAGTGTTTTATGGAAATCGATTATTTCCAGTAAAAAAAAAGTAACGTTTTTTCCCGTAAAAATAGGGTAAATGTAAAAACACGCTGGTATTAAAAATTTTTGTCTCAGGATGAACATGAGTACAGCGAACAACTTTAGTTTTATCGTCGATCAGCTGGTGACTTATGCCGATTGGTTTTTTCCGGGAGACATAGACTTCGATCGAGACTTGGACGAGAGGTCTCGAGTGAGCGCCGTTAATGGGAATGACGATCAAATAGTTGTTGGCATGAGACGATGCGTTTCGAATAGCAGTCTGAGCGATCATGGCGAGAGTCCACCCCAGGGAAGTCCGAAGCCGGCCACGAGAAGAAAAAACAAGCCCGCGCCCACTCCACCGAGTGGAACGCCGGACAAGCACGAGAGGAGAAGCGACGACAAGCCTCCGCCAGCGCCGGACAAACCTCCGAGGCCCTTGACGACCGCGACTCTCAACCGGCACACCTACAAGGCACAGAAGCACGAAGTCAACGCGGAATTGATAAACGTTCAACAAGATCATAAAACGGAGAAACCGATAGAAAAATCAACGTACGAAAAATCAGCATGTGAAAAATCGAGGCAGGAAAAGTCCCTCGGATTCGAAGCGACGAAGGACCAAGTTCCCCCAGTCGAAGACCAAGAGACGAACTCTGAGACTCCGACACAAGTTAGCCAAGAAACGCCAAATATCAGTGTCGACGTTGAGAAGAGAGACGAGCCTAGCATTGTTCCTATCGGGTTCGAGGCTCTGGATTTGCGTGATAACTCTGGAAATCCGAGGAACAACATCGAGTGCGAGCAGACCGAGAGCTCGATGACAAAGTCGAAACCCGTTCCCGCTGAGAAGCCCTCCACCCTGGAAAGGAGAAGAAAGCCAGTCGCGGCCCCGAGAAACTTGGTAAACTCGACTCATCAGCATGCAGGTATAAAATATCATACTTACCTATATTTTAGATATTTCACGTTTCAAAGAAGAACTTTTAGAATGCATTTTTATTCTTTTCACAGACGATGGCATCGAGCTGCGCAATAAATCCGAGAATGCGACTAGCACGGGCGGAGGAGACAGGAACAGCAAGCCAGCGATTCCGGAGCGTCCAGCTGGATTGGCACGTCCCGTGAGTCTGATCAGGCCTCAGCAGCAAGCATCGTCTAGATACAGTAACGATGTAAACTTAGATAGCGATTCCGGGGTAAGTTGGACCCGCCCTTTGCATAAAATCTAACATAATCTTCCCAGCATGCGAGATCCTCAAGGAATAAAAAGAGAGAAAGAGAGAGAGAGAGTAAAATATAGACAAACAAACAAAAAAAAAAGGAATAAAGGGAAAAATAATAACACTGAAATGCCTCGATGCAGCCGTTGACCCTGGAGAGGGCTCACGTCTATTCGGTGGACAAGCAACAGGTCAGTATAATACAAGTGCGTGGAACGAAAACCGCTTTCACCCCGTCGTTCGAGAGCAATGGCAACGGCACGGCTTCTTCGAACTTGCAGAGAAGTCCGAGTGTCGGTAGCCGGCCGTCCTCGCTGATGTCGACGTCGAACGAACGGCCGGGAAAGCCGCCGAGGCCGGACATGCCGGAGCAGCACACCAAGGTACACGCGAGAACCCGCTCTGAGGGGAACATCATCGACGTCCAGACGCAGACCGAGACGATAATCGTCCAGAAATCGCCCCAGCATCACACACCGGCCTCACCGCGAGTCGTCCAAAGACCGCCCCGACCTCAGCCGCCACCGCCGCCACCCCCGACGACCGGTCGCACCAAGAGCGAACACGAGAGCACCAATCTCTGAGGCAGACTCCCACTCGCGAAGCCTCCGAGCTCTCGCGAAACAACCGCTACTCATCTTCGAAACGGAAAACACAGATTATCGAACAAATTATCGTTTTAGCGTGGAAAAGAGAGAGAGCATATCCGCCAATTACGCGACAATCGAACGTGCGTATCCGATTTTCAATCCTGCCCAGTCTTTCAGGAGGATGCCTTGGAATTAAGTAACCTTTCTTTTTCACTTTGTTCCATTTTTTTTAAACCCACTGCGGGTCTTTCGCGAACGCGACAGAAGGGAGAATGCTTTTTTCTCGAACTCTCCCGTTCATCGATATCTGTATTTTTTCACAGAACGTATCAATTTTTTATAAGCATTTTGCATACGGGAGTTAATGAAAATCAGCGAGACAGGAGGATGCTTCCTTTGGAGAGATAGGAAGAATTTCGCTCGACGATCTCTATCTACTGATGAGGCAGCTCGTTTTAGCGCACAATTGCGGTAGAATATTTTGAGATGATGAAAAATTGTGCTACCTTGTTATTTTATCGCGTCGCGATTTTATTCGCTCTTTAAACATTTTTTTTCTTTTTATTCTCGCGTAATGCGTGATTCGGAAAATTATCGCGACGAAATTGTGATATTCAGCTAGGAGAATCGTTGCAAGATTTTGAAAGTAAAGGAGAAAAAAAATCCAATGTTCGACCACGCGAGGCTGGAGCTCGTTATTGACACTTTTATCAGTATCTGATAAGTAACATGACGGGATTGAATAAGAAAATTATTCAAATTGATGTTAAAGTTTGTAAAACATCGAGGGGAAAACAAAACGAAATACTTTGCAATACAGGGAAAATTCTCGCAAATTTTAGATTGTGAATCCATCGATAAAAAACCAAATACAAGAAATAAATACTGAAAATATCTACGGGGGCTATGAAAATTCACGATGATAAGTGACTATTCTTTTTAACCGAAATTATCCATATACGAAGATACATTTTTTACACGCATCTCTGTCAGAGTTCTTCTTAAAACACAAGAGACAAAAATACGTCCGCGAGTACTGTTATTTCCATTTTTTTTTGCATTAAAAGTGTCGCTTGGTTTAGTCGGAGCTATCCGATAAATGAATTGTTAACGACTGTATGTGTGCGCGAGTGCATGAAGAACGTAAATAATGTAAAACAAAGAATGTAAGCCTACGTGAAAAAAGTACGCATTTACCTAAGGAACGACTTAGGGCTGTGAGTAAATTGGAGTATTAGAGGATTTATTTGTACATAAATTAAAGCGTTTCTCTACTGAATCGTATTTTTTTCAAACTGAATTCCATTGAACTAGTTTCAATGATAAATCTCTACGGTTGAACGTAGCTTTTTTTTCTTGTTTTTTTATTGATAATTGATGATACGAGTAAGACATTGGTATAAACTATATATGTGTAAGATTAAGAAGCTGAAGTATTTGAGAACATAGAAACGAGCTGTTGATCAGCAACATCCTTTGGTGTCATTCCCTCGTTGTCCTGGAGCGTCTCAGCCCCGAGGGAGAATAAATATTGAACGACATCGACGTGACAGCAGGAGGCCGCGTAGTGCAGAGCCGTTTGTCCATTTTCGTCTTGAGCGTTGATCGAGGCTCCAGCTTGGACGAGAAGTTTGAGAGTTCCGAGTTGACCGCGATCCGCTGCCCAGTGGATGGGCATCATTCCATTCTCGTCCATGTCGTTTAATCCCGTGTCGTCTTTGGAGAGAATCTCGCAAACTTTCGTCTCGTTGCCTTCCTTGACCCAGTCGAGGAGAGTCTTTTCCGAGTCCCTCAGCTCGTCCTCCATATTTGGCATCGTACTCACGGATATCCAAGATCTCGAGCCGACCTTTGAGTTTTGCTGCCACGTAGGATCGAGCTTGCTCACGGCTCTTACGTAATTCTCCATAGCGGTCTCTCTGCTCATGTCCCCGAGATTTTTCCAAGCGTCCCACTTGTGCTTCGCTCGAGTCTGGTACCAATTTGGACGCTGCGTCTCGCATTTTCCTACGGTCGCTTGCTTGTACAGCCCGTAGAAACCCAACAGCTGACCCGTATCTAATTCTCCAACGAGCGATTGAATGTGATTCGTAGCTCGGGAAAAAGTCTCCTCGAGCTCGTTCGTTTCCATCGCAGCCATCACAACTTTATTTTCCCCAGTGTCCCAACCGTATTTCTTTATCGTTAAATAATTCTAGAAATTGCTCGAAGGTCAACGAATCCCCTAATTCTTAATTACCAATTGAATTGTTTTTCCATCAATCATTGGATTCTCGATGTTTAACAAAGCACGCTGCGTTTCCTGGTCCTTAGTCTCGATAAAACCGAAGCGTTTGCTCAAACCCGTGTTGCGATTGAACATGACTTTCGCCTTGTGGATTGGGCCGTACTGAGACGCAAATTTCATCAGCTCATTCGTACCAACGGTCCATGGCAAATTTTTTGCCAGTATGGTATGAAAACCTCTTGATGCGATAGTTGCCATGACAAAACTCCGAAAAAATTAAAAACGAAGATGAAAACGCGGATGATTATAATATTGATAATATTAACGAACTAAGATCGTCTCCTGATTTCCAACAAATGGATTGTGTGATCCTGCATCAAATCGTCGATATTGATACCGGAATCTTTGCCGAGACCTGCTAGAGAGATGTGATTGCAGGCGAGACCCCACTTGTTCAGCAAATGCTCGATAGACCAATCGGCGCTACGTTCCTGATACGTGCAGAGAAATTTGGCGTTGGAATTTCTCTCGAGGAGGAAGGCAACGGTCACGATTATTTCTTCAAACACGGCCGGCTCGTAAAAACAATCCGAACCGAGAATCAAGTCCAACGGACCAATGGAGAACAAGCCGGACAAGAAAATTCCCCAAGTTATACCAACTATTTTAACTTCGGACAGTACGCCGTTGAGCTCGCAACTTCGTCTGATGTGCTGCAGGCTTTTCGGAAGATTTGCAGAGTCGCTCAGAGTTACGTGGGCTCCGCACTTGCTCGCCAAAATTCCTGGCAACGCCGTTCCGGAGCCAAGCTCCAAAACTCTCTTTCCGATCAGATCCTCACGATGTTCCCACAAAAACCAGGCTAGAACGGGCGCTGATGGCCAAGTATAAAAACTGTAACTCGCTTGCAGGAGCTAAAATAAAAAAAAATCGCATTTTCTTCATTTTATACAAGTGACCGAAATTTTTGAATTCATAATTTTACGGAAAACACTTGAACATAATAATGGTGCATCAATTGTAGGTGTGTAAAAAAAATTTGAGGACTAGAAACGAGAATTTCTAGATGATTCTTTATTTAGACCGATCACGAGGATACATGCTTTGTTCGAGCCATAACCTAAAAAATCACGTAACACCAGTAGGATCGAAAATTATACGCATCGAAACGAGCGAGACTGAAAATTTATAGGCAATGTGACGAAAAATATATCAATTTACCTCAGGAATGTAGATTTCCAGAGAATCGTCGTCCTCTTCTTCCTCGTTGGTACGACGGGACGTGAAAAAAAATTTTTTCACTTGCTCAGAGGCGACTCCATCGGACATTAGGCCGTGCTCGGATGGACTCGTATCGTACCAAATTCTTCCCTCTAAACCAGGCATCACTGAGCCTCACGATTTCATTTTTATTACTTTTGTATTTATTCATTCTCAAATATCACCTTTCCGGCGCATTTTATTATTCTTTACGGTTTTTTTGTTAAACAGTTATTGTGAAAAATAGGTGTTATATTGACGAGAGTTGTCGGAGGTGCGCGAACTTCGGACGCGATCCGTGCTTCAATTTTTTTTTTTGGCGATTTATCATTCAATGATAATCGAAGAGGAAAGTTTTTAACCTGCTGCTGGATGCTGGGAATTCTACGACGATTTTCATTGTTATCTGGTAAAGTTTGGAGAAATTTCGTTCTTTCGACAATCGTTACGCGCGCTATTTTGCATTATGGGAATCAACGTTAGTTACATTTTTGACTCCGACAGTAAAAAACCGTTTGATAAATTTCGAAGAACGATGGGTTAATATTGTCTCGGACAAGTGCGTTATATTTATGCGACGTATTTCGTCGTATCGTGTCGGGTGTAAATTTGGTTTTTTGTGTGTTTTATTTTGGTTATATGCATTTTGTCGTTGCTTCCGTTATATTTTCTTATAAAATGGGTTATGTAGCGAAGTGCTACATGTCTATTTTTTTTCAAGTATCCGCGAGGGCTCTTACCCATCTCGGGAGTGTGAGAAAAAAATTAATTCCGAGTGCGCGGGCAATCAAGTAAGTGGCGCTGGAAATACATAATGTAAAAAAAAAAGGAAGTTTCGAGGCGGAACCCGAGGAAGTGTTAATTGCGTGATTAGCGAATGTGAAAATAATGGCAAATTCCGAATGACGCAAGACCGGATACTTACTCGCCGAGGAGCGGAAACGACTCTTAGTTCTTCTACATCGTAAATTGGTATGTGACACGCTCATTTCTTTCTTTTGTTTTTCCATTCAGCGTTTAATCCTGGAATCGATATTATCACGGCTCCTATACTCGTGATGAAAATCATGATGGTAATATTACGAGCAGAAAAATGGCTTTTTTGTCCTTTATTCAGAGGAAAATTTGAAAATATAGTTATAGAGAGTTCAAAAACGAAAAAGATGGCAAATTTTTGAAAATTTTACATAATATCAAGTAACATCTCTAAAAAAATATGAAAAAATTTCACAACGATTAGGAAGCTCCTCATTAAGATATTAATTGTTAAAAATGGCTATTTTTTATACCTTTCCCATAGGAGCACGTGTTAGAAGTTGCAATTTTGCAAAATAAATTACTCAGTGTATTTCAAAAAAAGGTTATATCGTTTTTTTGTGCCATTGCATAGTAGACTTGTCATTGGATGACCTTGAATTCCAAATATGTTTTTCTTCAGTCGATTTGCAGCAATTTTTACTCTCAAATGACTTCGTATGGAAAAAAAACGTTGTCAAACTTTTGTTTTTTCGCTCTAACACCCTTAATATTCAATAATCAATTTCTTTAATTAAATATTAAGAGAATAATTAAGAATTTGACAGAATAAAGATTCTAGACATGGTAATTCCGAAAATTATCAAAAAATTATCAATAACTATTACATATATTCTGCAATTATTTAGTAAATATCTAATTTGACAAGGTTTGACTTTTCAACCCTTTCTTCTTAACGCTTGCTGGTTATTATCTACGATTGCGATGGTTAGACTGAAACAGAGATTTAACTAGAAGCCGGTAATCAGACCGACCACAAGTTAAACTCCATTCTTCATCCTACCTAAATCATAAACAAAAATTTTTTATGTAGCCGAAAAAGTTTCTCTTCTGGATATATCTAGTTATTTATTATTATTATTTTAAATATAGAAAGGAAATTATGTAAGGGAATGCCGAGTGTGCGCGCGTAAATACTCTTAATCGGACGTACTTGATTATTGAAAGCGCAGCTGCGGCGTTCGCGTTTTGTAACGGCCCGGCACGAGCCTCTCGTTTCTTCGCGATCCTTTTCTCTCGCGCTTTCGACCCCCCCTCGCCGCGAATACACGCCGCACGGGCCGCGATTCGCGGTCCAGCACGCGCTCTTCACGACGCCCACAGTACTAAAAACCGGCCGCCATAGTAACAGTCGCTATTATACGAGCGACGCCTACTTGCCTTTGCGTACTTTATGCATTTTACCGACCCGAGGGCACACGGACACGCAACATTGCGAGCAATCTTCGAACACACCGGGTCTCTGTTGCTCAGAAAAAATAAAACAGTTTTCGATTATTCGATTTAAAAAAGAGTTTTATATCAAAGGTTTTTCACACTTTTTTTTATACAAACTTTTTTTTTTTTACTTCTCGTTACGTTCATTTACGTACATTTACGTATCGTGAATATCTTTGATGTAATTATTCCCAAGAAAGTCGATTCAATCCAAATAAACGGTAGGGAGGTCAGATCTTGAAAGTTCTTCACTTTTAGATGATTAAAGATTTATTTTGGAAGGCCCTTGAAACGTTAAAAATTTTATTTTATTTTATTTTTTGTATTTTCCAAGATCAATGTGTCTCGATCTCGTGCAATTTTTTCTTAAACTCGTGAGTTTAAGGAGGTTGGCTACATAAAATGAAATGATGAAAATTCGTTCAAATTTGGAGAGAATATATTCTTCCATATGAAATACGTGAATACAATTTTTTTTAGAATTTTCGTCTACATATTTTTCGAACAATTGAACCATAAAATAGCCATTTTTAGACAA